>JAAAKL020005666.1:0-18975 GCA_010016065.2 Carybdea cf. marsupialis auct. non (Linnaeus, 1758)
AAACTCAGAATAACATGAAATGTGTACATCAGAAGTTTCAACTGTAAGGAATCAAAGTTTGGCATGAAGAAGGCTTGTTTGTGATCTTTTTCAGAGTTGGGTGCTGAAAATGAGAATGATTGCAATTTGTGTTTTCTTGCAAACGTAACAAGTCAGGGGGGTGGGTTGGGGGGCTCAATTGCTTCATTCTCTTCTTTTGGGTGTACGAAATAACCATCCTTATCATAATTCATGGATGTGTGTGTGATCCATAACTCCTCCTAAACGGCTTTGCTGATTTTACCGAAACTTTGCTTTTTTGTTACCTGTGGGGAGGCGCTCTAGAAGTGCAATTTAGATATGGAATACCCTGGGAAAAATTTTTTAAATTATTTTTTTAATTTTTCGTCAAAGTGAAGAAAGAGGACCATATTTCCTTCCACATTATTTATAATTGATTAAAACCATAAATTATACAATTATGATTTCATTCAATTATAACAGACAATTGTGACATTACGAGTTATAAAAGCTATAAATACAAGTAGAAGCATTAAAATATCTGTTTGATGGACCCTTGTGAATGAAGTCAGCCAAAATTAATGTAGGCCATCATAGGCGGGCCTCTTCGCAAAAGTTGTGCAATCTTTTCTGTTGGGTGCAGATGCAGCGGCAGTTTTAGGGTATTGCAGACAAGGCATTAGCCCAGGGGCCCATGCTCAAGAAGGGCCCCATGCTTTCACCTCGTAATAAAATTTTTCATTGATTTCAACTTTTTCCAAGATCTTTTTTCTGTAATTTGAGAAAGGAAATCATTACTAGCCTCACAAATAATACCAGAACCCAATTTGTCAAAATATCAAAACCCACAGCAAAAAGAAACAACTGTCTGTGACGTTGATAGTATTCGATGTATACACATGCTGCCTTTCATATAAAAATGATTCCACACTGCAGGCACTGTGAAAGCCTCATATTATGTGAGCTATTTGAGGTGAGAAGATGTTGACAATAATACTTTTCTTTAATAGGGCGCCGCATTAGAAAAGTGCCCCTGTTCAGATGCTTGTAAAGCGTGAACACTGCAACCTGTAAAAGGCGTATAAGGTTGATAAGCTGCATCAAGTAGCACTTTTTACCCCCAACAACTTCGCATCAAAATACATCTTATATAAATCCAAGGTTGATTTGGTAATCAAATTGAGGAAGCGTTCTTCTGCCGATTGGAAAATATCAGATTGCTTTTCGTTGAATCATCATGAAACACTCATGCATCTACTACTATGGGCTACATCACGTTCTTCGTCATCCAACAGAGTGGCAACAGCCTGTCTTACATGGCTTTCAACAGTTCCAGTGACATCATTTGGCAAATTGGGGGTACCAGTGAGCTCCACATCATCATTTCCAACTTCTTCATCAGAGGCATATGGGTCATTGTATGGAGGTGTAAGTACTAGGTCTTGCTCATTTTCCTCTTCCTCAATAGCTTGGGTGGCTTCAGCAAGAGTTTCACGCAACACTTCTATAATTAGGCGTGGTATGAGTCTTGTCCACTATTGCCTGTCTTGCATTATCCTTTATGTTTCCTCATATCTACCAACCGTAGATATGCGTTTTTCCTCTGAAGGATAGCCACCCGAAATGATATTACAAGGTGGCCATTTGTTAAGCTTGAAGTTTTGTCTGCTTTCATGAGTTGGCTTTCTAATATTTATCACTCACATGTAAATATTAGTATGTGAATAAAAGGGTTGCCTTCCTTCCAGTGGCCGCCATGTTGTATTTTCTTGTTTTTGTAAGGAATGTCTTTTCTTGTGTGCTTTCAGAGCAAGTATTTTCACATGTGATTGTATTAGACTTCGAAGCAACATGTTGGAAAGACAAAAGGGCATGTAAACCAAGTGAGATAAGTACGTTATGATTAATTTTTCATTTAGTTTTTATTTTGAAATTGTTAATTGCATGTACATTTTCATAATTGTGCACTGAATGTCACATAACGGTAAGATCAATTTCTACATTACTTTAAATGTATTAATAAGACTTGAAATGTAACAGCCGAGGAACCATACATCATTAAATCTGCTAATGAATTGCTCATTGACTTTTGTTGAGATGAAAATCGAACCTTCAATTTAACGCAACGAGATGTAGGTTGCATACATAGGGGAACTTCATGTAGAAGGCTATAGGGGTTTCGTCTTTCTAATGCCCTTCTTATTGACTGCATGGTTAATGTAACTATTGCGAAGTAAAGGCTGTGCCATGCAAGTGGAACCTGAATCTATTAAGTTTCAAGGAATTCCTCAGGAATAGTTGCTCGTAGTCCTCGCATCTCACTTGAAACAATTCGAATTGTTTTAAGTGTAAGAGACTTGCTGGTTAGGTTAAACAGTCTTTACCAAGTAACGTTCTATGAAAATGAAAATATCATCCCAATAAAATAAATTGATCTTCTTTGAAACATAGTGGGGAATTATTTCTTCAGTATTTGATGTATGCTTTCATCATCTGTGATTATTTTTGTTTTAACTCAGGTTTTATTTTCATGTGTACAAACATTCGCGTCAGATATCCCAATTATATCTTGATCTAATTTTAGGCCATATTACGTCATGCAGTCCCTTCACATACCCGCTAAAGTATCAAAGGATAATTTTGCTGCCATTGCCATTGGTTGTTGAAGACTTTCTTGTGCTTTGCGATTAAAGTATAGACCCCATCACTTGCTGATCATAAACATTCACGCTATTTCCAATTCATTTTCGGTCACTCATGTTATTGAAAAACGCTTAATTTGTCAACAAATTATTTCTGCTGACAAAGCACAGGCTGCATAGTTGCATAACTGCAATTTCCAGAGTGGCAAGAGGAAAAGGAGAATGCGCTTGCTTGCTCACTGAATCACTCACTCGCAAACGAACTAAAGAGCGCATTCTGATTATTGCGCTGTGACATGATCAAATGTACAACAGTGGCAGCCCAAGTAGAAATGGGAACACATTGGATGATATTTCTGATGCATTTTCAGTAGCATGTGCCGTTTATTGAAGAGTTAAAAGCATAACAATGTAGTTTAAAGACAATTTATAACTGCTTTCAAAGTCTGAAAGTACTTGGCCAAGCTGCACAGGCTCTATGATACTCACCATGGTTGCATATGAAGATCATTTGTAACTGTTCTGAAGGTCCGGAAGCACAGGCTTTGCTGCACATGTCCAAGTTATGTTTACTTCAAAAATGTCCTTCGGAGATTGAAGTCGCTAGTAACACATCAGGTTAAGAGGCAATAGCAAGCCGAAATCACGGTTAAATCTAAATTGGTTCTAAGATTGTTTGCGTAATGATGTAAAAGGGTGATACTAAAACGTTTTTAAAATTTTGTGATTACACATTCGACGATTGACGCGTTCTCGTCGATAAAATTGATATGATATCCTTCTAAGATGATGTTACTTCGCATGCGGCCATGTGATCGTAATTTTTATATATTTCAAGATTTGTCGGCTCAGATGATGCCATTTTGATGTTCGAGTTTATCTTGTCATGGGTTTTAATCTTGAACAAATCTACGACTGGTGACATGACAAAGACAATCATCGAAATGATGGTAAATTTTGCTACCCATATCTTGATGTACCTGAATTCGCCTGAGTAAGGAGTTAGACAATATACTATTTTGTATCTCCTAACATATTGAAAGGTAATAACACATGGCTCCTTTGATGTTTCAGTATCCTTACTCAGATTGAGAAGCAACTGTCAGTATATAAATCCCTTCTCGTATTTCTGGATCGTTGTAAAGGACATTTTCATTTAAAATTTATTTTAAAAGTATTTTGGCGGGTGCTTAATCTTTAATGCTAAACCATTGTGATAAACATGGCATGTCATTACCTGGCTATTATTTTATCATTACCTTTATAACGAAGATATTCTTTTGTAATATTCATTTTTCTTTCCCCCGTCTAGTTGAGTTTCCTGCTGTTCTCTTGAATACAAAATCAGGAGAGATTGAAGCAGAATTCCGAAGTTATGTTCAGCCTACAGAGCATCCAAGGCTTAGTTCCTTTTGTAAGCAGTTGACGGGAATCACACAGGTATCTCCAACACACTGCACACTACAACTTTGACTCGACTGCCCTTTGTTACTATGTTAGAAGGAACCTACGTAAACATCTCTCTCATCAGCCTTTTTGGACTGATGTTCATGTACCTTTGCGTAGCAGAATGTTTATTCTTTGTTGTATAAAGTAGGCAGTCATCTACTATAGTAATTTGTTTAGAGTACAAAAGGTTAGAATCTCGATCAGATAGAAATGAAAGTTGACAGGGAGCAAACACTGACTATATATATCAGGCGGGCGCGGAGTGTAGGACAAGTGAAAGAATGAAGTCTGCGAGTACCCTCAATTCTCGTTTATATTTGAAATGGCGATCACTGCACGGCGCAGTGGCTCGGAATGGAAGCAAAGCCAGTGAAGCGCCAATCTGTGTATTGTACAGTACCACGATGATGAATACTTCTTGTGGCACTAATACTTCATAGAAAAGGTGAATTCGAAACGAATCTGGGTACTATGTGATGTAATCTGCAGTTTTATTATAGGTACCTAATACCAAGGCATGATTATTGGGATTGACCAGCGTTACTGGGGTGGCTATTTTTCACTAAGGTTCCATTTACCTCACCTCATCTTATTCGTTAGAAAAGAGACAAACATTTCTTTGCTTAATGGCCTTTTTCCTTGTCCCTTTATTTTGGCAAAAACTTTGGTTAACCCCTCGTTAAAGAGATCCTCTCTTAAGTACGTTTCTCATAATTTTTAGTATGTCAGTGCTTAGACACATCCTTAATTGTTGACCACATTTCAGCCTCAAGGATAAATCTTATTCTGCTAGAACTTTATTCACAACTGGGCTTTAATACCCCCCCCCCACCCCCGCAGGTAGTGGTACGTCCCATTATACTGATCTTTGGCGTACTTTATTACTACCCTTGACTAGTAAAATGATGAAAAATGTTTGGATATCGAAGCTACAGTCCATTAGATAGATGCTTTCTTGACTACCAATCTCTTCGGTCATCACTGGTCAACACGTGACTTTGACTAAATTTTGTTTCGTGTTCAGTTTTACCTTCCTATTCAACATTTTTTGTTGAAGACTTTGGAAATTTATTTCGTTATATAAAGTACGTAATAAAGAAAAGGATAATAACATTATTTGGTTCTACATTTACAGAATCTTTGTTTAGGTTGGCAATTCAACTCGAAAATTATCCGTTTGTAGATCATTTGTCTACCACATTACAACCTTTTAAACAAAATTTTGAGCTGATTTGTCAAAAAATGTAAGCATCAAAATACCACCATGTGATGGTATATAAAATAAAAATAAAGGTCAGAAAGTTTGAAGTCTCTAACACCTAAGGGTGGGAAATGGCAGGCAAACGTTTGCTAGAGGGAATGTTGGAGCGACCCACTGCCACCCGTGAGCAGAATGGGGTTAACAGACACGTTGCCACCTAAATTTGTGGTATGGTTTTGATCACGTTCGATTCTGAGTAAGTCTAAACTTCCAGGACAGATGGTAGTGGTTTGTAACCAATGTGTATAGACATTATTATTATAGCAACATGATAGTTGCACTATTACTCTATCATCAAATAGCAGATAGGATGCAAATTTGGCTAGATGTATATTGGACCATAGGACATGGGCTTACTTCTCTCCTCTGATGTTTATTTCAATATAGGAGCAAGTAGATTCTGCTGTGACCTTAGAGACATGTCTATCAATGTTTGATACGTGGATCCAAGATATAGTCATGGTCAACAAATTTGTATTTTCCCGTGAACTGGAAAGGTCTTGTCGTGATTTGTATCCGAAGTTTTGTACATTCTTAACGTGGTCTGGTAAGTAGAAAAGACATGCGTATTCTTAACGGAGTCGTTGCAAATTTTTGCCATCATCATTTACAGAGTGTTTTCTGTTTCTCAAATATCTGTTGAAACTTTCAAACGTATCATGAAAGAGCAATAGGCAAGGCACAATTTATTGTTGATACTAGGAAGGAGTAAACCCGAGAAAACAAACGGAAGTAAGATAAATGTAACAACTAATCTAGACAAAGTAAAAGCTGAATGCAGTTGCAGGAGACTGGAATCTACACAAGACCTTATGTAGCATCAATCGTCATATTCCTGTCAAAGAATGTAATGGGATATCCCTTAACGTCTGCTTTATATATGGAATAAAACGTAAAGTGGGTTGTCATGATTTTCATCAGGTACTTCCTTTATTGTTGTATTTTGGTGGCAAACTCATATCAGTACATCGTGGAGGCTAATATAATTTTGCCCATAGGTTTATGATAGATCTGATTCTGAGGAGACCAGAAATGTAACTAGGTAAACAAAAAGGGATGCCCTCTTTTGATTGAATGTGGTGCACTTAGGTGCTGACACTTAACTTTGAAGTTTTGACAATCTGTATTGTTATGTGATGTGAGTGCCCAATACCCATCATCTATTCAATATAAAAGTTTCACGTAATATGATTTGATTTTTCTTCTGTGGTGTGAGAGAATGCCGAAAGGAAACAGGTAAATTGTTCCATATTACTGATGCTTGGTACTGAATTAATGGTACCTTAAAATTTGTTCGCGAGGATCATTTTTAAGGTGAGTGAAATTGTGTTGATAATCATAGTCATAGAACACGTGACGTGACGTGATGTGGTGGTAAGAAGAGTGATGAGATATTTAGCTTCTGAAAAAGGCATTTTATTGACATAGTAAGTGGAGATAATGTTATGGTCCGAATCACTTTTTGTAAGGAGAAAACTGGTAAAATATGCGAATGGTAAAATATGCGAATGGTAAAATATGCGAATGGTAAAATATGCGAATGGTGTGATTATAGCCTTATATTACAGTATACAGAATACAGCCTTATAACTTATATTACAGAATACAGAAGTTATCTTCTTTTATTTATAATTTCCTTCCTTTTTTATTTATTATTTCCTTCCACTTTCCACGCACCGCCCTTCTATGCGTACATTTTACTGTTGTGTTTTTAGACTGGGATCTTGGTCGCTGCCTTCCAGCCGAATGCAAAAGAAAGCGCGTGCATTACCCGGATTATCTTAAGCAGTGGATTGATCTTAGATGCCTCTATAAGGTAATCAAATTAGAACTGATTTTTGTAGTGTTACTGTTGCTGGATGACAGAGATCGGTCGCCTGTTTCATTCCCGTATTCCTATTTAAGAGTATGTCATTGTTGTAGAGCCTGAAAATCACCGCACTTCTTTGTTTACAGACTTTCTACAGAAGGAATCCCAGAGGAGTTTGTGGATCCTTACAGGATTTAGGCATGAGTTTTAAAGGCAGACAGCATTCAGGTAAGCCATTTATATATCATTGTAGCTTTGATTACCAGGAGGTAAGCATCGGCTTTGTGACTGCGGCACCCCGTTAATTGTGATTGAAACAAAAATGGGAGATGATTTTTGTTTCTGTATGCTTTTAATAACTCAGTCATGACAAAGTTGCCTCGGTTCATAATACAGAGCAGTATCTTTTTAAGTTATGTGTTTGTTAAGAAAAATGTCTTTTGCTTTCCTGTTTTTTTTCTTAGGCCTTGACGATGCACGCAATACAGCCTTAATGGCTACCAGGATGATGGAGGACGGCTGCATTCTTGAAGTAACAAAGTCGTTACTAAAGGTATGCCATCACATACTTTAGGCATGGTGGCGATCAGTTGTTGTTTCTATGTTAAACCACAACGGATAAAATCAGACGATAACATTGAAGGTGAATGGCGAACTGAAAAGAACATGTACTCGTCACGTGTTTATTTCTAACGTACTTGGCAATAACATTCATGGCGATGTATACTCTTGTCATTTGTTTGCAATGGTTCCTCCTTGCTTAAGCTAATCCAGGGATGCTATTGATACAATAATTTCGATGATTTCTGTCTTTTGATAGATGTAGATGTGAAGAGGGTATCCACTGTTGGCTGACACGTAGTGTCTGTGTTTGGGAGGAGTGAAGAGGATCGAATACTGGACGCTATGTTCCTCTGAAGATTAACTACTGCTTTTGATGAATGGAGTTGTTGGGTACAAGCATCTCAAGCTAGGTAGTACTTGTATGATTACTGCTTTACTAGGGAGTACATCACTATTATTTTTTATTTTCTTTCTATTATCTATCGTCCATTTTTATAGTTAAACACAGAACGTTAATTTACTTCATTTGGTGTTCATCGTTTCATATCTGTTATATCTTTTGCCAGGATGTTACAGATCATCAATCGAATTCGATGACAAAGGATACCTTTGATCAGGGAATTTTGCTACCGTCGAATCTCAACTCAATAGGAGGTTTGGTTTTGATGTTGTTATTTTATCACAAGTTACTTATGTATTTAAAATATCAGAAAGGAAGAGAAAAAATATGTCCTTTCAATTGATGTCTGATGTATGTAGCTAGTAGCAGTAGAAATGGGGATTGGGATACGTTAGGTGTCTTGACATTGGGGTATAGTGCACAACATGTATGGGTGAGGAATTACACTCCTTTGCTGTTGAAAACGATAGGAAATTTAATGCTAATTGTAGTGATGGTAACACATTGAAGGTTATCCAATGCTGTAGTTGAAAAATGAACACAAATATGCTTCAAATTTGTCATTCTGTCAAACGATAAATAAACCAACTGTGATGTTCTTCATTTTCAAAAAACAACGGTAAATCAACGACTTAAGCATCACATGGTTTGCTATGCCCATAACAGGTGTTTGCTAATTGGACTCCCTGGTAGATCATCTGTTACTTTCAGTCTTATGCTCCTTGTGTTGGTCAATCATCAAAGTTATCTCTTTTTTAGTAGTACCTTTCCTGTTTACAAGCCACAGGTTTTACCATAATTCGTCTTAATTCTAGTCAAATCTGCGGCCGAGACGTAAGTGTGTCCTATCTGTTTACCATTGGATTTTTAGGGCAAGTCAAAGAATTTACTATTTTTAAGACTTTTTCTGGAAGTTAGAATCTTGTCAAAGGCAATTCCCATCCAAAATACCTTAAATAATACCTAATAAACTCGTAATCTACTCTGAAATCTTTCTTTCCCTACTTTTCAACTTCTCAGTTTTTATTGACGTTACATTGACAAAGCCTGGCTTCAACGGGGTATGGCTTATACATTGATAATATTCGGTATCTGGGTTCTATTTCTCATGCCCAGATGAACAATGGATCTGATTACAGGAAAGGAATCTACAGTCAGCCATTTCACGACGATCGTGAAAGACAAAAAGCTCTATAAATAATAGAAAGCTTTGAATGGTTGTCGAGTGTTAGGGTTGATGTATTCTTTATAAGGTTAACCTTTTACCCGTAAACAGATTTTTTACGCGATCCACAAATTTCAGAACCCCGTCCCCCGGCAAGCATTTTCATTTTCTCGTTTGAAAAATCTTTTGCTTTTAGTTTCTTTATCCGAGCACGGATCATAAATCTGACCAGTTTACAAATGCCTTTAGACACGAGTCACAATTAAACCGAACAAGTAACTCAAACTAAGATATGGCAAATGCTTCTCTCAGCGGATAGTTTGTTAATATAGTAAGTCATACAAGTGAATCACAATAAATTGGCTTATGCGAAAAATGCACTTTTAACCGTGGGGCAGTAGAAACATAGGCAAGGCATTTACGTATCAAAAACCCTCCAGCAAAGTCTGTATGACGGTATTATCGTTTTTTGAACGATCTAGAAGTCGCTCGATGAACTCGTTAAAGACTGACTTTATAAACAACACTGATTTGAAGGATGTGTAGTCAATGCAACATAAAACATTCGACAATTCGATATTTGCTTTTGATGGCTTAGTTTCCACATATTTCATATATGTAAATACATAAATGTTGAAAGTTATGGTTAAAGCAACTCAGGTTACAATCTAAGGTACAGCACAACAAGAGTAGAATAAAACAAGACTGTAGGTGGAGGATGAGAAATTTAACTTCGACCAAAATCTCTTTTTATATACAGTAACCACTGTCATCAATTAAGACAACATTGTTAAACATTTTTAGCCTACTTGGTATACAAAATTATGTATCTATTTTCCATTCTTGTCGCAATTCTCATTCCAGGGGCAAATAACTATTTGGTGTTAAATATCAAACTTTAGAGGTAAGCTGTGGAAATCAATGGTTGTCACTCATTCAGTGCCCAGAGAAATTGCAGTAAAATCGGACATAATATAGTACAATGACTAGGTATTTGGCGAAGATTATTTTTCGATTTTGATATCAAAACTTACATTTTTTATAAAAGGAAAGCATGTGTTTCCATAGTCGGCCTCTTGCAGGCTGAGCAGTCTCTGAAAAATTCAACGGGAATCAGATTTGAAAACTAACCACATGTTTGACATCCAGTTCCACCTGCATTCACTGCGTAGTCTAGGTGAATAAGACTGGCTCCGCATTCATGCTCGATAGAAAAGGATTGTTTTCTTAGTAGCCTTCTCTTTCCCTTTCTCCTCCAGATTTTTGTAGAAGAAGAGAAGCTTTAGGAGAATTAAAGACGAGCGAAGCAGACGAGACACTGCAACTAAATGGACATATTAAAGTGTCCTTACCACAGGAAACTCTAGAAATTAGAAATTCTTCTACAGAAGTTCAAATTTCTAAGAAAAGCGAAGGGTTTTCACCAGACGACGAATTCTTCACCGACGATTCAGTCTTGGATAAAGAACTTTCTAGTGCTCTGATGGATGAGAATGCGTCGCCTAATGCTATAAGGGCAGATATACCTTCGTCATGCGGTGATGTAACGGAGGACAAAGTTGCCATTGCACAACCATCTGATGTATTAAGTCCTGTGATCTCTTCAGGAAAGGAGGAAGAGAAAGCCAGTAGCATCAGTTTAGAAGGTTCCAGGAATTTAATTCGAGATAGTTGTAGAGAGCAGGCCCTCGTATCTACTTCTGAGTCCCAAAAGAGGCCCAGTACAGTATTAACTGTGACGCCACCATTCTGTGGATGCGGGCGGCGCGCAAGGAGACAACGTACACAGAAACAGGGCCCTAATCACGGGCGATACTTTTACTCATGTGGAGAAAACATGAACAACGCTCTCCGAAAATGTAGGTTTTTTCAGTGGGAGGTAATCCAGGAAAAGAAACCATGTCGGACAATGGAGAGAAAGGAACACGTTAAAGGTGGCGCAGTCTAGATTTCTATAGCAAACATTTTTTACGTTCAATGTTGGTTTCCATCAGTTATGTGGTTTTATAATGTTGTAAACAGCGAAAACTGCCTCCGAGTTTAGTAACAAGGAACAATACTTGTTACGTCAAGTAACCATTGTTATTGACGACAGTTCTCGCCTAGGTGGACTTGTGTAGTAGTCACTGCCAAATAAGATAATAAATTCTATTTTTGTGGAAGTCATCAAGTTATAAAATATTCACCATCCACTATTTCCACAAAAGGTGCTATTTCGAAAGTAAGCAATCACCGTACAATTGCAATTAGAAGATGAAACAATCGGATTTTTCGAAAATTTTTGTGCTACAAACTTCATGTTTTACGTTAAAGCTGCAAGAATTAAAGAACTGACATGCTTGTACTACATATTTATTACATATGCGTCGAGGATGAAATGGTATTAGATGTATTCCAATAGTGTTCTTTAATATTCATACTTTGGTTATATGACGTAAACTAAAGGCGTTCTTTCCTTTCAACCGATGCTTATATTGGACACATTTCGTTAATATTACATCCCATTGTGCTTGTCTTGTTGCCACTTTCTCGATGAAAAATGCGCGTGTGTTTGAGCCGGAAGTCAGGATTAGCCGAATTTAACTTGGGTACGCGTGCTCAGATTGTAGCATATCTTGGACCCCTCTCCGCCTTTCTTACTTAATATACCCCTACCCATTACCCAACTTAAATTCGGAAATGGTAGGTTGGAGATCTGTGTGGGCTGCGTTAGGTAGGAGATCTGTGTAGGTTACGGTAGGTAGGAGATCTGTGTAGGTTACGGTAGGTAGGAGATCTGTGTAGGTTACGGTAGGCGGAGAGATTTCCGTACTTATGCCAGTCATTATAAGGAAACACTTACACGAGATTCGAGATGAGAATTTTCTGTGAACCTAATGCGGGGGATGCCCGTAACCATCCATATACTCGTGATCAAGGCAAGCAAATAACTATTCCGCAAAGAGACTAGCTGTACTTGGATAACAATCATGAGTTGGTTTAGTTGCTATTGTCTCTGTTCGTACGAATGCATATGCCAGTAGAAACGGCCTGCAGAGACATCTTACGACGTCTGCGGCACAACGAGCGCTGCCACGTTGCATTTACACATGCGCCTAGAAGTATTCAGGAGACCGAAAAGCAAGGAGGATTTTGAGTTTTTTTTCTTTGATGGGTGAAGAGGTAGCTAGTCAGTCTTTTTTATAACCACGTGCGCCCTGAAATAGACATATCAACAAAGCTCAACATTATTGTAATACATTTTATTTGTAATATCTATCCAATATTGAGTACCGTTCAGCTTGATAAATATCTGAGTGGAAGTGATTTTCCCAGACTATGGGGATTCATTAGCCAAGCTTCAATACCATCATTCGGCTATGTAAGGCTATTCATTTTGAATCAATTGCACCGTAATACTTCAGTTACTTTGAAGAAACTTTGAAGGAAGAAATTTGCAATTTGCAATTTGTCGAGCCATATTTGGTAAATAATTCGAAGAAATCTTCCATATATTTGCGAAAAAAGCTAGAATTATCTTCACAAAGCCGTATTTGCTTCCCTTTTTCATGTTTTTAAAGGACAGTTCGAATTCAGAAGAGCTCATGCGGAATTTGCTTTGAACAAAATCTGTCTCTCCTCATCACGAAAATTTAATCCATGACATGCGGGTCACCTGCTGGACTTCTGTTTCGCGAAATGGAGAATGCCCCATACTTCTATCCAGAATTTCGCAGGATCCATGTCTCGTGATGATATCTTTTATGTAAAAGTAATCATGGCAAAACAAGCAGTGACCAAATGAATCAGATATTTTCGAGAGATTCCAAGAACACTTAAATAATACAAAATTTGTTTAAATACTTTGTTCATATTGATCAGAGCGTTCATCCCATTGTTTTGTTAACTTCTAACCCATCCCCTACCTTGACCTTCTTTCGTTACTGTGACGTAAGCTCATTATAAAACAGTATTTCCTTAGATGACCTTGTTTTCTTGTAAAACTATATTATTTTCACAAAATTTTGGTGGAAAAATTCAAAAAACGTTTCGCCGAAATTGGTTTTTGTGACTCTAAAGTTGTAAAAATACTCTAGAAATAGTAAGTTATTGGATTCGAACTCTCGGCTTGCGCTCTTCCAACTAAGCTAGGTGAACCCCGCTGATAACATGTTCTATTTCTCCAGTGATTATAATATATAATGCGGTCGAGTGCTTGCTTTTCTGTCTACGTGTCGTAAGAACGATTTTAAATGTCTATGGCACATGGGAAATTTCAAATAATCGTTTACCTTCTACATATAGAAGAATTTTCTGACTATCGTGCCATTTTGTACTGAAGATTCAGCTGTGATACGAGCAGTACTTGATTTCGTCTTCTCACAATGAAATGATTATTGACTCGTATGTGGCACGTAAATGCAGTTGCAAGTGAAGAGCGTAAGTTAATGCCTACTAATAACTTGTCATTTTTAATCAAATCAATATATCAATTCATAAATTTTAAGAGGGGGGGGGGGGGGGGCGAAGGGGGCAAACCTACATTAGGTCTATGAGACGTGGCCAAAATGAAAGATCAGTGCAGTCCCAGTCTTGAGACTACTAACAAAGTTTCTAATGACTGAGAGATATATCATGAAGACAAGCCAGAGGACCCTGTGAAAGAGACAAGCCAGAGGACCCTGTGAAAGAGACAAGCCAGAGGACCCTGTGAAAGAGACAAGCCAGCTGCTGGGCCTACTTAAGTGACAGTGGGTTTGATCAAGGCTGGAATAGACATCTATGCAGAGGAATTGACAACTATTTGTAACAGGGTGGCAGAAGAAGTCCAGATGACTGCAAGGATAGTTGCACATCACCCATCTACAAAGGAAAAGGAGATACTCTCCAGTGTGGCAAGCATAAGGGAATTAGACTGCTGGAGTGCGCAGTGACAGATTCATGTGAAGGTTCTGGAGGACAGATTACGTGATATAGTACAGATTGATAGCAGACATTTTGGTTTTATGAATGGAAGGTCAGCAAATGATGCAATATACATAATTAGACAGATGTAAGAGAAGTACAGGAATAGGAAAAAGAAGCCATGTACCATGTATTTGTTGACCTTGAGAAGGCGTTTGATCGTGTAACCAGAGAGGTGATAGAATGGGCATCCGGAAGGCAGGGTAGCGGATATGTTGATTAGAATGGCGATGCTGCTGTATGAGGGTACAACATAAAGACTGCTTCATGAACATCAGAGAGGTTTAGGATAGTTGTCGGAGTCCATCAAGATTCAGCACTCAGCCCCCTACTGTTCATCGCTGTGATGGAGGAGGCCGCAAAGGAGTGCCGTGGTGAGAGGTTCTGCTGCCCTATGCAAATTACTTGATGTTGACCGAAGAGACGAAAGAAGAGGTTCGAGACATGTTTGTACGGTGGAGAAATGGCATAGAAAGAAGAGGATTAAAGATCAATGTACAGTGATTGTGACTGAAAAGAAGAACCAGCGGTGGTCAGCCGAAGGAAGCCTTGTGGTTGCTGTGGACAAGGTGTCGGATCCTATCTTGCACATACAACAAATGATGCCAGTAGAGATGCTTAGGAGTGCAGAGGATTGCTGGAGTGACTGACTTCATCTGCACGAGGTGCAGAGGCGATGCGGGTGACCAGGGGAGAGAAGATGACAGCATAGCTGGAAGAGGAAAGGCTGAAGGTAGACACATTCAAATACCTCGGAGATGAGCTGGACGGTGAAGTAGGAGACGAAGTAGCCGTCAGGGGACGAATCGGTGCAGCATGGCTGAAGTGGAAGGAGATCTCCAGCCATCTTGTAAACCGTGGTGTACCTCTATAGGACACCAAAAAAGAGTGTATGAGGCATGTATTAGGCCTCTGACAGTAATATCAGGACAACAAATGGGAGGATGCCAAGGTACATGGCAGGTGTCAGACAGCAGGGCGGAGTACCAAGTAATGAAGTAATGAGAAGATGAGACCTAGAGAATAGAGTACATTGAGGAGGAACAGATTGTGGGGGTTTGGTCACATGGAGAGAGCAGGAGAGGAGAGCATGAATGAAGAGCCATGACGATGGAAGACCAAAGAAGAGCTGGAGGGGGTGTGTTGATGAGGAAAATGGAGGATATAGAAATAGAGGAGGGCAAGGCGAAGCATTATGGTTATTTCGTGTCTGTCATCTCCTTAGATTAAAGAACGTACATATCTTACGATCGATGATTGCATTCGCTGGAATAAGCATTACGTTGTAGAGTATTAAAAGGATTTAGAATCGATTTGGCAGTTGTCTAGCTTTTACCTGTACATATTCTGTGTCGTGATAAAATTGAGACAAAAAATGCGACTGTCCTTACGTATTACTAACCAGGTCAGCGATGAAGTTGTTGGAAACTTTCATCTATTCAAGATCTGGCTTTGAATCCATTTCCCATGCATTTCTATTATTGGCTTGGTATTGCCCGTAAAAGGTTGTCTCGCAGTAGCCGCAAGGTATAATTTACGATAACCCACTTTGCAAATGTAAGAGGAGGTTGTAAAAAGCTGACCCCTTTTCTTCTTAGCTAAAGGGTGTAACTACCGAAACCGAACCTTTTATTGAATACTACTAGCGGAATTAGCAACTTTGAATGGGTCGTGAATAGTTTCATGGTCAAATCACATGGTGCAGAGAGGCCGGTCTCCAGATTTGCGTCAAGCAGGATGTCGATGTTCTCTGGTGGAGTGTTGGGCGGTAATTTGGTGATAATAGAAACTGAGCATGTTATCAGCAGGGCTCACCTAGCTTAGTCGGTAGAGCGCACGCCACGAATGCGTGGGTCACAGGTTCGAATCGTGTTGGTGACATATTTCTCGATTTCTCTAAGATCTTTCCGAACTAATCAGCTTAACTCCTCCCTTCTCCAAATGATCTTCTCCTCTCTTCTTTTGTGAGATCTCCATTCCGCCACTCTCTTGAAACATTTATCATCGGGTCAAATTTTATACGGAATGAATTTCACAGACAACTGTTCCTACAGATCTCGTTTCCACTGTCTGTAGATTATCCTTTATTAAAATGCACATCTAAGGTTACTGAAAAAGCTACGGACAACGTAACAATATGCTGACATTAAACTGCACCTTTGATGCTCTGTCAATACTTGGCATACAAGTACAGTGAGGCTTGCAAAAAAACCCAAAGCGATCAATCTGTCACGGTATCTTCTGCTTCTACGTTTGATAACTTCCCTTAAAGTTTGCTATCCAATCCTAAGTTCACTTCATTCATCACATGCAACTGACAGAAGCTATGCAAGATCAATCTTGCATAATTGAATATGGGCACAGTTTTTTTATTTTTTTTTTGGCCATCATTCGATAGTGAGGGCAACCGAGTAATTGTGCACCCCATCCTTCAAATGCTCAGATGGTTAACGTGCTCCAGTTTAGAAAGCTACACTGAAGTGTCCGCATACTTAATTAGATTAAATATTACGCAATATTTCAAGTCACAGCAGCCTTTCTTTCTACGTGACGTAACGTTTGGTTTGTAAGTGAATTACCATTCAACATGGGGCACTTGATGGACTGCTGGATATGTTACCTCGACTCATGCAAGTCTATATCGAACAATACATGTTTCCTGGTCGCCATACATACCATAGAACCTCTTAGGTGGATATTATGATCCAGTTCATGATACACAACATGAAGTTGCAAATGTTACCCAAGGTGTTGAAGGAGGCCCTTGGTGTTGACAAATTCGTCCTACAATAGATTCAGCTGTCACCTGAGACGACCTTTCAAAATGTAGTCACGGATAAAAGGTGTGGGGAACATTATTAGTAGGGTCAATTAACTAGAGCAATTTCACTCTCAGTGACGGATGTCTGGTTATGCCCCACTTCCCATTTTAAAACAAGTACGGTCCTGATTATACTTGAATGCAAACCCACAGCTGCACTTGTTTGTATATCTATGCAACATTTGCACGGTTGTATTACGTGTCTAGTATCGAATGGCTATCAACTTCGGAAAAAAACGTCAATTTTTATGAACTGCGGCTACACAGTTATGATACTGACTATTCCTACAACAGAAAATAACGATTTTTGAAAAATTATTACAATTAATTTACTCGTCATGAGCTGAGACAATACCTATACCTGATCGTATCAACTGCAGCCAGGGTAATGGGAACATACTTAGTACAGCAGTACCCTTGGCACAACATTGTGTGTTCATAAGAAAGTAATCTAACAATCAGTTCAGTTTATTTCGACTTCATACTCATCCTTGTGACGCAATACCACGTACACATTTACCCGCTAAGAGCAGAATATTTTACGTAAGAAAACTCAAGGCCATTTTGATACTTCTTAAGCGCGCATGTCCAACTATTTGGGGTTTAAGAAATTAACAATGGGATGCCAGTGATAGAATGGAAGGCTATATAAAATTTGGCATCAGTTGAAAGAAGCCAGGCTTTCGCAAACGAATACGTATAAAATTGTACTTCGATGATTCCATATATCATATCCCACGTATTTGATTCGCATTCTCATATAGTGACGTCATTTTCACGTGTTCGTATAATTGTCGACACTTGCCGTCTCTGTGACAGTGTTCCCATCCATTTGATACCGCAGCAGAAATTTGATTTTTATCTTATCCTGGTGGAAATAAGAGGGAAATAAAAAATGTCAAATTCATGATATAAGTTGACTACAAGTCTAAAACAAATAACTGGAATTACAAGGCATGTAACGAATGTCCCGAACAAATAACGCATGATGGCATGTTTATTTCCGTTATCAGATACCAGAAGACTAATCAGGGCCAATACATTCAACAGCACATCATACATTATATAAGACGCACTCTCTCTCCCTCTTATACCTGGTTAACCTGACTGCTGTCGTTGGGTTAGTGTTATGAAAGAACCAGTCAACGTCCCTTGGCGTGTTCTTTTTCTGACCTACGTTTTGAGAGATATTTCTCCCAAGGACTCTTGAACTTTTCGCTGAATTTATGTTGTAAGACTGCGGACCTCCTAAGAAGTAGGAATCGAACCTGTTGTAGAGGTGGCGTCATACCTAATTTGTGTCTGTTGTGTTTTCTTCGATATTGCTCGGAACCATATGTGTGGTAGATTGTAAGATTGCTGATGTTGTTGCGGGGTGTAGGGATTGAATGGTTTCTTTAATCTTCCTGGTTGTTGTGTTGTTCTCTCTGTCCAGTATCTCGCTATTTCCCGCAGTCAACGGTGTGATCATTTTTCCACCAATATTTCGCGATCTCGTGGCTCTTTATTTCTCCTTTTTGACTGCTTTCTTGTGTCCTTTCTGGCAAAGAACGTTTAGATTCACCAATGTATGTTGCTGGATGGTCTTTACATCATATTTACTATATGATGTTGCTGGCTTCTTCTGAAGGGACATGGTCCTTCAGAGACGGACTGTCTGTCACTAACTGAACTTGCATTATTTGTTTTTTGTTTTTTACGGAATCTAACCGCCATCATGACGACTACTCAATTTCATTCCGATACTCAGATTATATTTCAGTGGAGAAGAAATTATGTACACATTTATCATGGTTATATTCTTCTTCTTCTCAGCTTCATCCCTATTCGGGGTCGCCGTTCTTGATGAGCCTCTTCCATGTTGATCTGTCCAGTGCGATGTTCTCCCGTAAATTCTTCTCCTCCAAATCTGCTCGTAT
>JAAAKL020005667.1:0-18972 GCA_010016065.2 Carybdea cf. marsupialis auct. non (Linnaeus, 1758)
TAAAATAAATTATCAGTGGACACACAACAACGTCTTGAAGACCATTGCTAATCACTTCAATTCTGCAGTCAAGGGGAGCATTCAATTATTTGTTGACTTTCCTGCTTACAAAAATCCAGTATTTACGTCTCTGCGGCTGGATAGATTTTGATTCGAAGGAATGAGGAGTGTGACGTCACGATTTTGAAAATGTCTTAATTACAGGAAAAACACTCAATTTTCATGTTGGCCTATTAGTAAAAGCGTCAATGGCCAAAATTAAGAGCTACACCCTTTCCAAGATATGGAGATATCAGCTTTCAAAGTTTCAAATCTCTCTAACGAAATCTCTCATATTATTTGATGCTGGTTCCTAACATAAGGAAGCGGGGGGAAATCACAGAGTTTGGAGCAGACATTTTTGAGATTCAGACGTCTATATATATATATATATATATTACAAGTCTGATGTTTGTGAAACAGCGTATTACAGGGTTGCTTTTAGGTATCTGGAGTCAAACCGTACTATTTCCAAAACATTTGAGTTTTTAACTTCATCACTTTCCCTCCGCATACTATAACTGTGTTAGAGTTAACCGTCTGCTATGAAACTAATTTAGAAAATTCGCGAGATTACCAAGTCGATAAGTACAAAAATCTTAAATCTTAAAAGTGATTTAATCGATCCTAAAATGAAGCAAATCTACTCACATTAGAAAGATCAATTCTTGGGTTTTACTCAGCCAATATAGCCAAGTTTGAAACATCACTGCTACGAACGGGACAGCAAGCGGATATTAAGTAAACTTACAGAAGTGGCCTTACGCTCACATTATATATTTTGCAGAAGACATAAGGATTGGACTGACCCAGCGATCTTGGATAATTTTTTAAATGTCTGCTTTCTTTCTTTATCTTCTTTACTTTTATTATTCTTTATATAGTTAGTTGTTTATGTTGTTGTTGGTTTGATTGATTTTCTTTTTTTGGTTGTTGTTGTGGTGTTCTTGTGTAAATCTACTCAGAAATTTCGTTGTCCCCAATGAACTTACCGGGCTACAACGGTGAGAATGTTAACAATGCAAGCAAAAGAATAAATGGCATTGAAGTTTAAAAAAGATATATTATTATGACTATTATTGCGTGTCTCACAGTCCCCAGCTCGAGAAAAACTTCTCTTCTGGAGAGAGTAAATGTTAAAACGAGACACTACTCGAGAAGGAGTTCATTTCATAATGTTCAAAAACTTGAAGTGAGATCGTTTTGTAAACACGTCTGATTTGCCCTAAAAATGTGTGTGAGGTCTCAATTCTTCGCTGAATAACATTGAGGAATCACGTAGTTGACTTTTGTTTAAATACTCATTAAGAATAAAATCAAGTTGCTTACCATGAGTGACTCTGTTAGTGAGCATGACTCAGATTCTGCAGCTGAGGAAGAGGTGCAGCCAGAAAAAGGCAATTTATCAGTTTCGAAGAAGACAGAGGAGTGGCAGAAGAAACTGGAAGTAGACGAAGGGGGTTCTTACAGCTATACAGATCCGCAAAGTGGAGTAAGGTACAGGTGGTCGCATGAGCAACAAAGCTGGCAACAATTGGTAGGTAGTATTATATTTCAGTACAGTGATATGCGTTGATAAATGTAGTATAAATAACGCCTACATGATACATTTCGTGCACCGTCACCTAATTTTTAGAGCAGCACAGGGTTTGGGCCTTCAATTCAACTAAAAATATTGAATTTCATTATGTATTCTACAGTAACACGCTGGAAAACTTTATGAATATTTGAACTATTCGGGAGTTTAAAGTTATATGCAACATCGCAGTACAAAGTATACCAGTATAGGGTACGGTATAGCGGTATGTACCGGTATGCAAGTACATTGTACTACGGTGTATTGTATGCAAACAGGTGGGAAAGTACTGATCCAGAGAATAGACAGAATGGGTTTGGTTATTTGTACTTTTCAAAGTCTAATTAGCTAACCAGATGCAACAAGTGAAGAGAGTTACAGTAAGTTGACCTTCAAGAGGCCGAGGAAAAAGTACACAAAAAGACAATTACACTGGCCAGCAAGATGACACTGATACTGTTACACTAAGAGTGTAGGCCATCATAATACGTAAAAATCAATTATAATCTATCCCAGGAGCATCCTACTAGAACTTCGGACTAATTTTGTTGATAAAAAGCCGTGTCTCCAGCAGTGCCCCTCTCACAATTTTGAAGACATCGATTTCGGACAGCAACATACCAGAGCCCCCAAGTACCATGGGGAAAGGGGCAGATACCAAGTAACAGAATCAATGAAAGCACTTGTTATGTGGCTACTATCTGGCAAGATTTTTTCCCTTTTGGTCACATTTCCATCAAGTATTCTTAAGGGATATGTCTAAGATTGTAGCTCCTAGTTACTGCCTCTTCCCATTTGTTAAGTACATGGATTTCAAGAGTTGATTGATGGTACAGAACTGAAAATTGTGTCAAGTAATTGGTGATAGTTACTACCAGTGTCTGGAGAAAATATTTAGCAATATAAATTCATCCCACCTGTAGGGCTATCCCATCATCTATGCTCCAATTATTTACCTCTTCCACTAAGCCAAAACCTATCTTTTCCCAACTTCATAGGAGGTTCTGTTTTTTTATTACACTAAAGATGCAATTTGGTAAAGTTCATGGATATTTTAGAATCATGGGTGGGTAAAAATTTGCCATATATAAGTTTATATTGCATTTTAATTTTGCAGTCAGGTTATCATAGTTATGCATTCCATACAGTTTGTAGTCTAGTTCAAGTCTTACTGTTGTTATATCCATAGATTGATACTGCAACAGATGATACAGATGTAGTTAAGTCTTTAAAACAGCAGGCAGATACTGAGGCGGGACTACAACCATGGGAGCGATATCTCAAGCAGAATGAAAAAGATAAAGAATATACTTACACTGACCCAACAGATGGTACACAGTTTTTGTGGGATGAAGAAAAACGAGCCTGGTTCCCAAAGGTAAGCTCAGTAAGATTGTATCAGTCATAGAGTGTAAGTGACCTTCCTGTTGCAGTAGAGAAAATATCAGATGAGCCTCTTTTCATGCCTCAATTCACTAGTAAATTATTGTATCTTTGAAGTATTGCTCTTGCCATCAAGCTATATAGTATTAATATAAATTATTATTTGAAAGAATTTTAGGATTAATGTTTACTGAATAGTATGTAGATAAAGATATAAGAAAAGAAAGAAAGGCAAGAGACTTCGAGTGATCCTCTCCTGGTGTACCAACAATTCATCAGTCGCGTGATGTTATTAAAGTTGGATGCTCATGTTATTGAATAACATCAGATTTTACTAGAATGTAATGCTAATTCATTAAACAGTTTATGATTTACGTCAATTGCAGATGCTAGTTTTTATCTTTTTATGGTTTGCATATCTATTACAATGCATTTTGTTGACATGTTACACAAGTCAGGTGACCTTTCAGGATACATTTGTCCACATAAGGAGTTTGGAATTTGGAAACAGCATTGCTACTCGCATTGCATTTGCCAAACATGCTGGCCACATCTTTCCTTTCAATAAACATACAAGCTCAGAAGGATTTACAGAAAAATCTTAGGTGAGATATAATATATTTTCACTCTTTATAATAGAGAACTGGACTAGCGATTCAAGTGTTGTTTATCTGATTGCTGATGTTCAGTTTGCAATCATTTGTAGATTTCACATTTGCTTACTTGTTTTCCTGCAAGTTAAATACTGCTTTCCCTTCACTGAAGGATTAGTTGCCCTGGATGATTTTATTTTGTTTTGAGACTTCTTTTTCATTTTATTCAACTCTGTTGTTCTGTCTAAAAGCAAGCACACTTTTTGTGGTACTTTGTCACCTTTCATTTCATTACAAACCAATCAAACTTAACTATACTGAGGGCATTCCTTTTTCTTTCATCATTATCCTATAGGTTGTTGTGGAAACGATGTGAAAGGCCTTCAAAGGGGAATGAGAAGAAACATAACCAAAATGATGCTGAAAGGGAAGCTGAAAATTGAAAAGTAACAAAATTTAGTGAAACCCAAAAGAAATCTGTTAAATGAAAAGGAAAATGTAAACAGGGGAAAGTTTCCTAACTACATATATGCAAGGACAAAAGAACTACAACTTCTGAAGAAAGCATCTCAACCTCCATTTACCATCAGTTCACCTCCCGGATACAGACTGTGATCTTCAGCACAAAGTGCTCACAGATGTCTTCCAAAACTACTTAGGAATACAGAGCAGTCTTGAAGAAAAGTGAAGCCTGTGAAATGAAATTGAACTTCTTCAATAGTAGGAAGCCCTAGAAAATGTCTGATGCAGTGAAAAGAGCTGGTATAGAGTATTGCAACAAAGGTGATACCAGTAGCTGGACTCCAGGAAAAGCCAATTCTGTGGCGGTAAAGGAGGAATGAAGGAAAAGGATAAAGTAGTAATAGATTCATGATTGATATTTATGCCCTTGATGTAGATGTGGTTGCATGGACTGATTGTGGTAGTAAACAAACTTTATAAATATGAAATTTACTTTATTGCTCAACTTTTCTTTTTAATTGTTTTTAGTATTTCAAAGGTATCACTTACATAAAGCAGTTTTGATTGTGAGGTTTTTCTCATTTCAAAACATGCCATTTTGTATTGATTATGAAAGGGTTAATAAACTTCCTTTGTTTTTAGTCTTTACTAATTTTTACACCATTTGTCAATAAATGCTGCACATGGCTTGAATCAACTGTTGGTGTTAAGCAATGATGTACTCTTTCCCCTTTACTCTTCAATGTTTTTCTGGACGAATCATATATGTTGCACTAGATGGATTCTGTGGAAGTGCTAGATGTAGTGGACTAGTTGTCAGCAACCAACATTATGCAGATAAAATTGATCTTATTACAGAAACAACAGAGGACCTGAAAGACCTTACAAATAGATTAGAGACAACTGGGAAAAGGTATGGTATGGAAATCAGTTCAGAAAAGTCCAAGGTGATGGTTAGTGGAAAGGTAGTGACCAACGTGTCGAGATTAAAGTTGATGGCAACATCTTGGGACAAGTGCCAAGCTTCAAGTTCTTAGGTTCCATTGTTACATGGCATGTGCAGAGCCATAAAAAAATTCTGACAAGAATTAACCAATAAACTCAGACTGGGAAATATTCTAGTTGACTCAACTCTTACTTTATGACTACAAGGGCTGGACAATCAGTAAAAAGATGGTGAAGAAGCTTATCACATTGGAGACAAAATCATTACTTATGGCAGATATTTAATATCTTATGGAGAAAAAAGAAAACAAATTAGTTTGTCTGGGACAAGGTAAAGAAAGCCATGCAGTAAGAGCCAGAAACAGTCATAGAAACAATAAAGAAAAGAAAGCTCAAATTCTATGTACATCACAGCGGAGCAGGTCAAACCAGGAAGGCATTGATACAAGGCATGGTTAAGAGTATACACCTGAGAGGAAGGCTTCAAAGAATTTGCTTTAACGATATCCAACAATGGAGAATTGAGGGAGATGCCAGAGAAAGCAGGTCATGTATGGAATAGAGGATACATGTCAAGTCATGGGTGCTCCAAACGTCTGCCCATGACTATGGTTAATGATGAAAATCATAAAAAACTGTGAATGAGTTAAAGTTTTCAGGTGTCTCTTCTGCAGCCTTAAACCTCAGAATGTGCTGCTATGATCAAAGTTGCCATTGAAAAGTTGTAATTTTAGCACCATAAAGATATTATTTTGCAATTAGAAGCCCCATACCATAGGTTTTCACAAATACCTGCACACTATTCTGAGTTTCCCAGTCACATTCCGTGTAATGATCCAACTGACTGAAGTTGACTTATTAAGTGTCTAAGGCAATGATGCCAAGATCTCTTTAAAGAGCAATAACCTGCATGATATGCAAAGTACTGGTATGGATGAAAATGATAGCTGTTATACAGGTAGTGGAGTTGGAGAAGTTTAAGTGTACATCAGCTGGTACCAGTTGAAGGGTACCAAAATGATGTAATTTCTGAGCTGCACAGAAAATTTGCCACTGCTCTTCAAAAACTCCTCCATCACTGTTTTATGAAGAGAATGCAGCATCAATCTTCTGAAAAGGTGCAACAAGATGGATTGTAACAGATAACCCACTTTTGCACTTATGCAGTTAAATGTCTCTGAAAATTTCACATTTAAAGTGGCAGGATGCATCTCAGTCAGCCTACTAACTCAAGAAAGGTGAAAAGATGCCAATTTCACATGTGTTAGCATGCACCAACAAAACTAATCAGCAGTGTGGTGATTTCAGATGGTCTAGGTCATGATAAGGAGTCTGTAATTATTGGCAAGGTAGGTAAGCAGTAGTTCAAGATGTTAATTCCTTTGCCAAGGCAGCAAGAGGTTGTGAAATAGATATAGCTATCACAACCAAAGAAACATTGAAAATGTTGTCACAATGAATGGTATCAAATCTGTCTTTGAAAATTCGGATAGACTACTGATAGGGAATTAACATGTTTGAAAGATTTAAATAATTTCTGCCTCTTCGCTTAGCAATATATGTCAAGCATGATTTGACCATCATGGAGTGAGGGATTTATTGAATAGTTAAATAAGAAGACAGGAACATCCTGGGCAGTCAGAAGCCTGAAACTTCCATTTGGAGTACATGTACTGCTATATCTGGAAGGCGAAAATGACATAGTATGATACAGTGTGCTATCCTGCTGAAGCTAGGCCTGAATTGAAAAAAATATAGTAGATCTTGGAAATGGTTCCACTGGATCCCATCTACTATTGTGCTTAACAGACATAAATTTGTTAGCTGTGTCAGTTTGCTCTGTTTAGTGCAAAACAAATGAATAAAAAATGAACAGCAGAGAAATGACACATATTTTAATCTGCTTTCATACCTGTTTCAAATATTCCTGTTTCGTATAAAAAGGTAATGTAGGAATTGGTAACATCATCACAGAGGATTAAGATGGAATCTTTAAAAACTTGTCTGAAAGTAGATGAAATATTTGTGTCATTTCTCCTCTGTTTATCATCAGGATAATGCTACATCATTTATTTGGGGGGAAAAATTGTAAACTTCTTCAATGTATTTCCCTTTATTTGCTTACATAGGATGATACTTGCTACAATTGGTATATACAGTAGCAGCATAATGGTAGAGTGTCAGACTTACAATCAGAGGGTCGTGAGTTCGAACCAACCCTGAGCTTACCCGCCACCATCCCAACGGTACATTGCTCTGTCATCTGCTCTGGTGAAGTGGGAAACTATGTTTCGAGAGATAGGGCAGGGAGGGGGCTGCAAGCACAAAGAGTATGAATAAAAAATGGAAAGGTAACCCCGTTTCACGTAATGGCTTCAGCCTTGAGGAGGGTGATATAAAAGGTAATTTAAAAGTATATATCTGTTGCTAATTCTGATATATGTAGCTTACATAAATGTCTTACCTACAACGGCAACAGTACCAGCAACAACAACAAAAAGCAATAAATGGAGGAAAAACAATGATAATAATAGTAATAATAATATCTATTGTAATAATTATATCAACTTATAGCCATATATCCATTCAGTAGCTTTAACAGAGAAATATGCTTTAAAACTGTACATATTCTCACTGTTTCCACCCATTATGAAGGGGACAACAAGATTTTTAAAGTAGAAGATATTGACTTCCTATTGTTACAACAACAAACAAAAAATATATATTGAAAACTTAATAATAACAATAATAGTAATACTTAAATAGCATGATGCATATTATGAGATAAATAAATGAATAATAATTAATAATTTGATGCAGTGTGTCTGTAGTATAAAATACTCATATACATGCATCATTCTGTTGTGCAATTAACCATTGTACAACTTTCTTGTTAAGGTTGATGACGATTTTATAGCAGCTTACCAAGCAAACTATGGTACCACTATTACAGAAGAGGAGGTAAAAGATGAAGAAAAGGAATGTAATGAAGAGGAAAATGTAGAGACCAAAGATGATAAGCAGGTTGGCAAGTTATATATGACACACTTTATATTTATCTAAATATAATTGTGTTCTAACTGTATTTAGTTATTCTCTTTTACTGCCCATTTAATACTTCTAACACATGGCCGATCAGTAATACCCATTTAGGAAAAGTTACATGCTTAGATTGATGTAAAAACAGGTAGTAACTTCCTGATGTTTTTCCATGCTATTCTAATTTGGACAATCATTCTCACTTCAGCACCGCCAGCATCATACATCATGTCATTGAAGTAGCAAGACTCATCAAAATACTCCAATATCACTCCATTGACCATGACATGTACGCCATGTAGGTCACCATGAACACTGATGTCACCGAGCATATCCTTTGCCCAAAATAATGACCTTCAGTCCACCATTTAGGCTGCTACCCATCTAGTCAGCCCAAAGATTTCAACTGTTGCTGTGTACGAAATGGCTATTCTAGATGTGCTGTGTAAGTTGTGGAATGGTATTTTCGTACCTCTCTTGTAGATACAATGGTTTTGTGGCTTATCATATACTTTGTCTCCCACATGTAGATTTGAAATCCCTTCATCTTCATACCCTCTTCTTACTGCTTCAGTTTCTTTATGAATTCTTTCAAGCACACAGCAACAAGTACTTAGTCATCTGCACAGGGTAAACACCCATGGAATACCAGTTCCAGATTCCTTTGACAAAGCCACATATTTGATCATGACATGCGAGGGGGTAAGTACTGGGCCCTAATTAACACTAATGTACAAAAAAATACCTGGTTGCTCTGATGCTTTCCTGTTTTCAGGATAATGGATAGCATTGTTTACCATCATATTCTCCATTGTAATTACAAGAAAAGGGTTCTATTCCTCTCAAAATGTCTTAGGGCAACTGCTGAAAGTGAGATAGTCTTAGAATCATATGTGAAAATAAACTTACTTACTTACTGGCCGTTTAACGTCCTTGCTTTCCCCATGCCTGGTAGTTGGACGCATCCTGATCACAACATCATCTTGTAGTTCGTCTTCTCATAAAAGAGCCATGATTATCATATTGTTACAGCAACATCCTGATTAGTTTTAACCATCCTTGCTATTTTAAGTACCTCTTTGTATCATTCTGCCTCAGAGTGAAAGCATGTCTTTGCTCTTCTTCCTTGCCAGCTTTTGTCTCTGCTTTGCATTAGGGTTTATGCTCATTTTATCATCAAATTTGTATGCCTTTCAAAGCCCCTTGTTCCTGAATAACTTCGCCAAATTCATTGTACAACCACCACAGCTCCTTATGTCAATGCAGGTCTGATCAGATACATCACGTAGGCACCTCTTCCAATGAGAAAACGTGTTCTCGTTGCTGGACAATTTACTTATGAACCCTAGTGATTCTCCTGAAAAATGGCCAGAATGACTAACGTAACATTCTCTCTTCATTGAACTTCCATATTGCCACTAAAATACAAACCAACTACCAACATTGGTACCATTGCCTCTTCTTCTCACACTTGAGTTGTTTGAGTTAATGGCACATACTCCTTATTTATTTAAATTTTTAAATATTATTGGACAAATCAAGAATATTGTTGCAGGGAATAGAAAAATTTGAGCATATTTCATTGACAACATTTGTAAAGTTTAGTTTCTGTATTCATTAAAGGAAGAAATCAAAGATTCGCAAGAAAATAGAAAACGGAAGATGGAGGACAAAGGTACAATTTGGCAACTGATATTTTGCTGTGCCATTATATAAATAGTAATAGCTACAATGGCTTAGCCTCGCCAGGCTTCTATGTTTACAATTATTGACACCAATTGAGAGTGAGGGTATGACATTGATGACAATGTTATATACCCAATCATTGGGCATACATATTAACAATCTTATCTATCTTTCTACAAAACTGTTGTAGTTACTTTGACAGGAAGGAGTTTCTATAAATTTCTTGTATGGCGATGGCATGCTACATCAGGCTAAATGGTACATTTCTTGTTGATTAGTGCTCATGCTCATGTGCCGTTGTTGTCTTTTCTTTTTATATAAGGGTAAGAAACACTTGATTATGTATCATAGCTAAATTGGATAACAGTGTTATTGCTGAGGAACGAATCTTGCTGAAGTGCATCCTTTTGGGCTGCTCTTATCTATCTTTCTACAAAACTGTTGTAGTTACTTTGACAGGAAGGAGTTTCTATAAATTTCTTGTATGGTGATGGCATGCTACATCAGGCTAAATGGTACATTTCTTGTTGATCAGTGCTCATGCTCATGTGCCATTGTTGTCCTTTTTTATATAAGGGTGAGAAACACTTGATTATGTATCATAGCTAAATTGGATAACAGTGTTATTGCTGAGGAACGAATCCTGCTGAAGTGCAGCCTTTAGGGCTGTTAAATAATTGTGGTATGACAACCCAGTGCTGTAGTCACGGTAGTGATCACTATACAGTAGGATTGTTTATCGTCCTGAGATGAGTATTTGTGTATAATTTTTAGCCAGTCGAAAGTTGGTACTTACCTTTAAAGATGACAAAGAGGTAACAGAAAATATTGAGGAATCGAATTCCAGAGGGATGGCAGAGAAAAAAGTATATTTTCACCATGTTTGTAAAGGAAGTAGATAATATCACTATATTCTCTTTCATTAGCAGAACATTTACGTGTTGAAAACGCCATATATTATTTACTCCAGTCATCATACGGAGCCCCCTACCCTTCACGACCCAGGTCAACTTTGTTTCTAAAGGTGACTTCTGTGTGCAATGCGACTTGACCATAAAGAATAACAATCCAGAACGTCAATCTATTTAAGGAGAATCCAAAGTCATCCGTGGTAGAAATGAGGGGTTTGTGTTATATTTTTGTAAATGCTAGATACATTTTAGTATATCAGCAGGTGAGACCTAAGGGAATAGCAGCAGTTAGCAGGACAGGAAGGGTTAAATTGGAAAGAGTGTTTATTCTGAGAAGAGCGGAAATATATATTTTCGAGACCCAAAAAAAGGCTCTTGAGTGGTATGTTTCATATTTCTTTAGTATATTTTAACAATCTGGAAGCAATAATTCGTTTCTGGTGTTAATGACAATCCAAATTTGTCACCTTCTACGGGATACTGGAAAATTCGAAATGTTTTTGCCCTTTCTTAAACGAAATCTTCAGTATCAAAGACTCCAGTTATTCCAGTGGATGATACAAACGCCAGCTATAATTAAACATTCTTCTAGATCACCATTTTAGTTGTAACATATGAGAATGATGGTTTATTCAGTGTGTTGAGCATTGTCTGTTTGAAGTCAATCATCATCATCATCATTATCATCATTATGACCATCATCATTATCATCATTATGACCATCATCATTATCATCATTATGACCATCATCGTCATCGTCAATCGTAATCAGTCATAATCAGTCATAACCCTTCTGTGTTCCCTTAATTTTTCGCATCGATGTACTTCCTAGAAACTAAAGGATGTTCCTATGTTTTCATAAATTGCTTTTACAATGTAAGTTTTCGTGCCCTTTTTTGTAGGATGGTTTGATATCGATCCAGAAAAGAATAATAACGTCTATGTTTCAGGTAGCTATTCTTTCTCATTTCAAGAAAACTTAAGAAGAAATTGTTGTAAAGGTGTTCAGATAATACTGCGTCGTTATGAAAAGATTTTCCTTCTTTCAATTCAGTTACGGAGTTACGACGAGTGACTATGACAGTTGACTTGCTTTAATCGTTCGTATTTTATCAAGTACATTGATTTGCCTTTTGCATTTTCAACATGTGTTTAAGCTTGCTAATAGATATGGAATCGAATCCATATGACGTTATGTTTAATAAGGCATTTCCCATTTTAAAAGAGGTGTTTCACAATTCAATGGAAAGTCGGACAATTATTTTACTACTTTATCGAGCTATATGAAATACCTCTTTCCTTTCAGTTGCAGTGGCTTAGTTATTCAATACCAAATAAACACTCGAAAGACATGCTCCGCGTTCTTGGTCTTTTCGATGTAATAAAAGCTAGGCAATCAAAAGAAATTAGGATATTATTATAGAAAATAATCTTTGGATTTATGCTATCTTATATGTATCACAATGTTTTAAGAACTTGAAATTGAGACAGCCCAGGTCTTTATTAATTGGTGTGGAATGGCCTTGAGACTTAACTGACCTTAACACCACCTCCGTCTTAGTCAAACTTATCTTCATTTATAGAAACTTTGTCACCGTACTATCAGATGAAACGCTTTGTTTGTAGTAATTGTAATTTTGTAACTTATTCGTTGCATTTGTTTGTCTTTGATTTTTGACATGTCTGTGGAGTGTTTGAGAAATTAGACTCGAAATAGACGTATATTCGTAGAGAAAGAGAGCGAAAGCAACAGTCGTCTGCACTCAAGTTAACTTAGATCAATTCTGATGTCTTGATGCAAAAGAAGGGGACTGTATATACAAAGAACAATTAGTTACGAAAGGAAATGACTTATCACGTACTGGAAATAGCTGATGTGATAGAACGAAAGCGAGATAATGAAAGCGAGGCTATGATATGATTAACACTTAACAAAAATATCCAACATAGGGTGTAAGATCAAATGAAGTTGAGCTTTTTATACATAAAGGATTTGGGAATTTATAATCTTCTTTTGGTGGAGAAGTAAGTCATCCCAAAAGGGGGCGAATCAAGGACCTTTTCGCGTACATTAGCTAGTTGCTCTTCCTGTGAAGTTATCCGAGGCAAGGATCACTGATGTGAAATCATTCCATGCACATTGTGCCATTTGTTTCAGCTTAATCTGACCGAAGTTATATCCAAGACGCTATACTAAAGTTTTCCTTATAAATGAGTTGGGTTGAAAGGACGCGCGGTAGCATCCAGAAACCTAGCAAAGAGCCAATCCCAGCGGCATGGGGAAAATTTGCCGAAATGGGGAATGTGTTAGAACAACCGAGTTGACTCGGCATGTATGTAGTTGACCCCTCCATCTGTTATACAATATTCTAAACAATACTAACGAAAGTACAACGTGAGAAGTTACACTAGGGCAAGAGTCTCTATTGAGCGACTGTCAATAAGACTCATTTGATAAGCGTTTCAACATGCCGGACATGTCAGCATCTTTTTTATCTAAACTGGAGAAAGATAGGATTCATCCCGTGAAGAGGCGGGGTATCACTGTATACACGGAAAATTCGCCCATCTTTTTTATCTAAGCAGTGGACGGATAAGATGTATTATGTTAAGATGTGGTATACAAGGAAAATTCGACCACCATTCCCACTGCGAGTAGGCATTTTTGAAGCATTAATGTAGCTTCTAAAGTGTTCCTTTCCCGGTACTAATTAGGCCTACCTGCTGATTTTACTGATGAGGAATTTATCGACTTAATGATGAAATGCGGCATCATAATGGAACATCCGGATACAAGTAGGTCTTTGCTTTTATACCATTTTAAACACCGTACATAATCACTAACTTGTTATTCTGTCGCTTTAGTATGAGGTAGAAGCGCAAAAGGATAAGATGAGGAAATACCATGGCGGTTTTCCACAACTTTAGTAGTTGCACGAAACGGCGAAAACATTTTGGTATTGAAAAGCTTTTTTCGTCTGACACTTCTGAGAGTACAAAATCGTCGGAAATGAGATTGAGAAGAATTCAATAAAACTTATACCAAACTGTGTTTTGAAAGTAGCCAATCAGAGGTCTTACTGCCAGATTGGTGTTGTTTTGACCAATCAGTGTCTGTGGAACTAAATGGTTAACCGAAAACCTTTTTCCACAATCAGCACAGCAACACTTTGATGTAACAAAGGAAAATCCAGACCTTCTGTAAGGCTTAGGAACGGAATAAATTGTAGGTTAGCTGTGAAAGCGTTTAGAATCGAAGCATATTCTCGGAATGGTTATGCCCCTGATCTTTAGTTTAGGTATCTACGGATTTAGAATTAGTTAATGGAATAATTTTGAACGCTGTAAATTGCTATCGAAATGTTGAATACCGATCTTTTCTATTGTTATCACGTCACGTCAAATATTTCCGTCCCTTGCTCGTCTCGTACTCTTTGACTGTCTTGAGATATTTGCTACTAGAGAGATTTTGTATTTTAAGGTATTGGAATGCAGAACCATTCCTATATTAGGAGGTTGGAAAAAGTAATCTCTTTATGCCACTGGCTCTGGTCAAAGTAGTCAGTTCATAGAACGAATGAAAATCAGGTCATCTAGAGTGGTGCGAAATCCCGGACGACTAATCTACTTGATATCTTGTTTAATTAACACTTAATTTACCTGTCGTTCTACCGTGGACTACAGTTTTGTACGTTGCCGTTTTAAGTTTTTGAGTATAAATGTATTATACTCAATATTATATTATTCAATATAATATACAATATTGTAAAGTCGAGTGTTAAGAGAGACGGTGAAACCATTCGATGTTTTTATTTCAATTAAATGTATTTTACTTTGTGTTATGAAGCAATCCCTTCCGTACTCTACAGTGCTCAACTTCCTCACCTAGCATTATTGGACCTAGTCAATTAGTTGTCAAATTTTGTAGCCATGGAATGTATTTCATTTTCCCACGGGACTCTTGTAGGGTTACGTTCAGAGTGGAACATAAAAAAACATACGCAAGACGTTTGCGATTTAAAATGATAGTCGAGAACTGATGCCAAAACACACCGGCGTGCTACATTGCACCGAAAGTTTGGTTTCCGTGTGGTTTGCATGTCAATATTAGCAAGGAGAGATGAAGGACGTCCAAACGTCACCAAAATGTGAATATTTTTCGCGTTGTAGCCACAGTAGAATAGCATGGCTCTACGTATGTTGACTGGGAATTCAGGATTATTTTCTGCCCGGTGCCTAATGATGTAAGTCAAATTGATCAAGAGCACAATGCCCGGATCAGTTTCCCTCTACTTTTTATAATACGGTTGACCCATTCATTAACTTGCACGGAGGCATTCGCACTTGATGCAATACGTGTGACCTTGACCCAGGTGTCACATTTGCCGGGCGACGTACTACATGCATTAATCATATCAGGTTTTTTTCCATTGGTACTATTGTGCAGCAATTTTGTCTTGCTTTTCTCTGCGAAGAGGAATTTCTTGAAATAGAGCACTTTAATCCACACTAAGGTGATGCTTGTAGTCACCCTCTGTCAATTGTCACTCTCTGTCAATCGTCACTCTGTGTCAATCGTCACTCTTTGTCAATCGTCACTCTCTGTCAATCGTCACTCTCTGTCAATCGTCACTCTCTGTCAATCGTCACTCTCTGTCAGTCGTTACTCTCTGTCAATTGTCACTCTCTGTCAATTGTCACTCTCTGTCAATCGTCTCTCTCTTAATCGTCACTCTCTGTCAATCGTCACTCTCTTTCAATCGTCGAACGCTTCTCCCTCAGTTTTATTTACTTTGTTACAAAAGAGGCGTGTTTTAAGCTTTCTGTATGAAATTAGGAATGAATGAAAGCTGTACGGCAGTATAGTCTTGACTGTTTGTGGGCATGAGTTTCATTGGTTTCTTCTCAATTTCAATTCTGACAATTTTGTACTCTAAGTAGTTTAAGACGAAGAAAGCTTTTCAGTGCTAAAATGTTTTCGCTATTTCGTGCAGTTTTGTTGTTTTTTACCACCAGCAAACTGCTTTTATTGTATGAAAACACAGCCCTTACATCGAAAAACCTGGTGTAGAATTATGAAATATGCAAATATAAATGTCTATGTGGTCATGTTAGATTTTCTCAAATCAAAGATTTGTATTTACACGCCTGACTCAAATTTATTTGTCTGTACCTAGTCAGTGACGTTGTCCCTTTACATAATATTGTTTCAATCTTTTATAGAGAAACTAAAATGTAAACTTTACAAAGACAAGGACGGGAATTTTAAGGGTGATGGACGATGCTGTTATTTGAGGGTAAGCTCATTTGATTTTGTTGTTGTTGAGGTTGTAGATTATGTATACCAGATGTCTATTTGGAAACTAACGTAAGGGATTATGAAAGGAATTCAAAAACTTGGGAATATTGATTGTGTTAAGAAATGTGCTTCCAATATGCAAAAAATTTTTTTGTGGTGTAACACTTTATTATACAGTTAATACTTTCAATTATTGGAGTATTGAGGAAAATGCAATTTTCTTACGATTTTAACTTCGAATGTTAAGAATCGTTAAAAAACATCGATTTTAAGATCTGAAATCGTAATTATTACATTTTGACAGATTGAAAGAACCTAAAACGCGTTTAGATCGTTCTCTGAAAGCGGACTACTACGAGTTGCAACCCAACTTGAGTTGCTATTGCTTTCCGCAGGGCAAAACTTTGAAATGTTTACAACTAACCACTAGCCCACTTCAATTAAAATCGGAGCGTATCTTATGACATTTCAATTCACCTGTTGCAAAATTTGAATGAATGTCGAAGACTTTAAAAACCACATATGTTTTATTTGATTTACGTGAGGAATTTGATAGATCATGTTATACAGTTATGAAATTGTGTGTGGGAGAACCTATTTCTAACACTTTTGAAATGTGATAAGACAACTTGAAACGAGGCCCCTTTAAAGCATTTAATCGAGGCAACTGTAGTGATTACTTTGACTTGATTTCTTTCAGAAAATAGCTCCCAGGGTTTACTAATGTCAAATTGTGAAAGCTGACCCTACGTTTTGCTGCTGTATACTATCACTCACCTATGATCTATGATTATGGGAGTTGGTGCTTACTAGACAGCTACTGCACTTTAAATGTTTGTCAAAATTTTGTTATAAACTACTACGCAGGGAACAGGGCTTAAAGGATAGAAACTGAGGTCGTCATGTGAAAGTGAACCTTGTTTCAATCAAAATAAATGATTATAAATGAATGATTAAGCGCCTGGGTCACAATTGAGATGCCAGTTTGAATACGCGCTCAGTCTTGGTGGAGTTGCCCCCCAAAGCACCCTATACAGTTTAAGCGCTCATATCCTTAAAACAGATTTGAATCAAAATGAAAGGTGGGTGAGGGTGCCCATGGAAGTATTTTATGCATTTTATGAATCTGATACGCATCATATGAATGACTTGCTTATTTTATGTATTTCACAATAAAATAGGGATAGGTTCGACCAAATGTATGACCGAACCACTTGTCATTGATTTCAAACCTTGAATCACTGAAAGTCATGAGGTGACACTTTTATCTCTTAAGTTTTGTACTGAGAGACGACGGTGTCAACAAAGCTTGAATGTGTAATCGTGGGATTCCGTTGATATATACATCGGAATAATAATTGTGAATCATATATCTGCCCTTTTCATTTGAACTCAAATCCCGAGCACGATAATGACTGTAGGATTCATTACTCTTACTTCACAATGAGGATATGAAGGATTAATTATTGGTTATAGGCAATCTTTATGTTTTTGTACCCAACACTTTGTTTTGTTGTCTTTTAAAATTACTTTATTCCGGGAAATTATCGTGGCTGTTAATGAACGTGATTTTTTAAAATTCGCTTGAATAAAATGCCCGTTAATTAAAGGTCGCGTAAATTTCCAGGCCTTTAAAAAGGTTCTGAGTAAATAATAATAGGAATGCATTTAAGCTTGTTATATTTCTATGCTCATTAGATGCATCGCGTATCCTAGTTTGACTGAACTGCACTGATTTAATTCTTATTTCAATGTGTCTTTGGCTAACCGCGTTAATTTAATTCGCGTTAATTTAAGTATCGTTAATTTAGGGCTTCGTTAATCTCCTACAATAAGGGGTATAGTTGTCTAAGTTTTTTAGTGTTAGGATTACTGTTTTGGTAAGAGCCCGGGGGAGGGGGAGCTTAATGGATTATTAACATTAGTACTTGCCAAATCTATGCAGTCAATGTACCTGAGCGATGTCTTATTGTACGGACCCTGATTAGTTACTTACATGCAATTCGTTAATGTTTGCAGGGAGAATCGGTCACTCTTGCCCTTCAACTTTTAGACGAAAGTGATGTGAGAGGGCATACTATTCACGTGGAAAGGGTAAGTCACTTGCTTTACGTTATTCCCGCCTGGTCATGTGAGTGGTGTTTTAAGTTTGAATTGATACTAGAGAAATAGAAAAGTATGTCACCAACGGAATTCGAAGCCGTGACCTACACATTCGCGGCGTGCGCTCTACCAACTGAGCCAGGTGAACCCCCATTGATGTGTATTTGCAATAGAAATGAAGACTGTATTTTGTACATGCCATATTCGTGATGCGTTTAAATACTTGACAAATGCTACAGTATTTACTTCTGAAGAAGCAACCCGGCTTAAAGCCCCTCTTAGTTGCCTATGGGGCGCTTATCTGAACATTTTTTAAAAAATGGTAGAATTTTGTCACTGATAAATGTTCCTCATCCAAATGAGAATTTTTCGAGTTTGTATAAATTTTCATAAAATAAGCACCCCAAGCGAATATGTCTACCATAAATATGGTATGTCATGTTAAGTCATTGTTGAGTCATTATTATTATTGTTATTATTTATTAAGTTTATTATTAAGTAATAATTTATTAATTATTAAGTTATTATTAAGTCAGTATTGATTATGTTTTGTGGTGTGGTTAAATAGAGCTATTACCTACATAAGGAATATACATGCGACTGATATTTCCAGCACAGAACTTTTGATTTCTGTTTAAAAGAGATTAGACGGGATTTTCCGATTGCAGATACTCTCAAATCTGTTTTATAACTACGTATGAAGAGCATGGGACTGAATAGGCCATGGGACTATGGACTTAAGGGATCGGCTAAGCATACTATCCCTACCTTTTTTTAACAGAAAAAAGGGAAGGACGAAAGGTGCTGATTGGGAAACTTTTTTCTTAATCGAGTTGGCTTAATGGTAATACAATCTTCATTTTAACAAGAATGAATAAAGATATAAGCGATCGTGTAAGTGTCCTCCACTGGTGACACAGCAGAAGTAGACGAAGT
>JAAAKL020005668.1:0-18972 GCA_010016065.2 Carybdea cf. marsupialis auct. non (Linnaeus, 1758)
AATGGAGGAAGACTGCAATTTTACCTGAAATTATATGAAAATTCTCGTCAGGGGGTGTTACACCCCCCACACACCCCAGTCGCTACGCCCCTGATAATAACACATGAATGAAATTAGATGCAGAAGGAAATTTACACGAGAGTGTCTGCCAAGAACATTCACGTGTGCAATTCGCGAGTACAGTTTAAGTACTTGCTTGGGGACTTACAAGATCAATCAACCACTTTGAACTAGGCAAGCGGAGCAAATGATAAACATGCTAATAACAATGATTCTACCACACTCAACAACCATGATGTTGGCTCTATATAATCAGGGGAGCGGCATGCAATGGAATTTTTTTTTGAAAAAAAAAGCAGGGGAAGGGGCAGCTATCCAAAATAAGAAAAAATTTGTGGCTTAAGTTGGCAGAGTGAAAAGAACCTATTTTGGGGGCATAGCCCTTTCGCAAAACCCCACTTCCTAATTTCGTGTCTGATACTTGATGAAATATTTAACAGAATACCACCAGTCCACACGCAGGGTCTTAACGGGCATGCCAAGACGAGAAATTTTTAATCGCATATCCTGATTTTTTTCCACAGAATACTTACTTCTTAAAACGATGCGAATTCTGACTGTACTTTATGATAGCAGACGAACCTACCAAATTTGCTTATTTAAAAATTACTTTGCAGAAAACAGTTACACGAAGTTATCTTTACTCAGAAGAGTATGGCTTTGCGTGTATAAGAGACAAGTGCAGGAAGCTCTTCCAGGAACTTAAAGCATTTCATATGAAACTAGTAATTACAAATGCCCGCAATCACAAGAATGTTCCATTTATTTACCTTTTCGATCTTTATCCTTATGTCATCATATGAAGTCATGGTTAATTTCCACAAAAGCATGATGGAACACGATTTGGCTTCCTTTAAAAACCATTAAACCGATTAGAAATAGTTTGAAGTCATTGTTGTTGTTAAGTTGCTACTTGCTGATTACCTCGGCCTTTCAGAACAGCTCGTATAGACTGAATTAAGTTTCAGCAGGTGACAACAGCAGTCTGTGCCAGATTATGCGATAAATCGCCGATTGGGCGAACGGATATATAAATAAACGGATATTGCAGGGCTGTTGTTGTGTTTCTAGGGCTGGAAAACCAGAGTGATCACCCTGGACAAGCCCACAAAAGTCATCAAAACTATGTTAGTTAATCTACTTTCATGCTAATCCCTGACGCATATAGATTGCGCATTTAAAAGCAATTATATCACATAACTAATTAACTAAGTTAATCTCCCGAAATGGGATTTAAATAAAATATGCAACGGCAATGCCACGGGGGAAGTCTGCTGTCAGTGATCACCTGCACAAGCAATCAGATGCAGCTTTGTAGGACCTGCTTCAAAATCAAAGTCAAGAAATGTATTCAAATTTATATTTGAAACCTAATCAACAGGTTCTCTGGATCAGGAATGTTATCTTTTCTATCATACTATTCGATGAAATGCGCCTTTGCAAATTGTCAAATTTCAAACTCCACGTTTTACTCAGACAAATATGCCACAAAATTAAAATCTCCCCCTAATGAGTTTTAATTTATAAAATAAATGGTCTAATTCTTTTACGGCAGGTGATCACGAAGTTACGGTTGAAATAAGACAGATTGGTCTAAAACTAAATAGACAGTGTCAAACAAGCAATCAGTGCTTTCGCAGATTAAGTAAGTTCGTCGACACATTCATCAGTTATGATTTTCAATGTTTAGAAAATCCTGATACTAAAATCATTACCCTTGGAGACATGACACGATAATCTTCGCCGCCTGGTCAAAAGCTCCTTGTTCCTTCCATTTTAAACTCCCCCCTCCCCCTCCAATTTCAATCGCAAACCAATACAATATTTTTGTTTAAATACGTAACTTTCGAGCGCGTGGACAATAGCAATTCATACATTTAAAAAAATTAGGACAACGTAAAGGTTATGATCTGGGTTTGAGTAGATTTAGATGTGATGCTCTCGGGCTACAACAAGATGGCCACGGAACAAAATTACTTTTGGTCCTATGCCATATTTAAAAGTTTCTTCTCACAGTCTCAGAAAAAAGGCGACAATAAATTTCAGTACAACGTAACACGACACGGTTGTAGAGTTTGGCTGCTCTTAGGAAGCCACAGATCCTATTGTCCATGGTCTCCTTTCTTGTAAATCAAGGGCATATTTATTCGCGATTGGGAGCACTGAACAAGGCAAATTTATAAGAATTTACCTCACATCATTGATCAAAAACCTATTTGTGCTTGTGCACAAAGTAACAGACATATCTCGATAAAGCTACAGGTATTTCATACAGTGACTTATCAAGGTCATGCATACTTCAAATAATTTGGTTATTTTTAGTTCCACTGTGCAAATCACTTTGACCCCATCTTGGTTACTGTTGCTATGTCCGACAAGGTTGCGGAAAAGAACATCAGAATCAAAATGTTCGACTCATTGCTGAAATTCTCATCTCTTGTTAAGAAGATGTTGATAACATGATAAAGATCGAACTTATTTTTCACAAGACTATTCACGATTTTGAAATCTCGAGTCGTGAGAAATGTACTAGTATAGCAGTGAAGTGTTGGCGATCATCAGTGAGGAAGGGTGGAAAGCGACACATTTTACTACCCGACATAAATGTCAATGGCTTTCAAGTTTCATAAGGAACATGCTTGTGAAGGTCGAATAAGCAAAACTGGTTTCTTCCAACCTATTCGTCATCATTCATGATCTTCTCCATGTCGTGTATATTTCGTTGTACATTCCGCTCTATGAACGACTAGCACGCTTTCAAATCCTACCTGATCAACCGTTACGCTATTATTTGACCACGTTCTGGAGCTCTTACAGTACGGCCTTTGCAGCCTTTGAGGCATTAGGACCTCCCTGCTAGTCAACCAGGGCACTCAGGGGGGGGGGGGGTCAACCAATTAATCAATAGATCCATCTATATATTACTTCTAATAAAGAGAAAAGAACGAGGCAAAGGAGAAGTCACTGGGCTTCATTAGATCTGATACCAACGATACGGAATGGTCGCATTGAAAAATAACGATACAGAACTTGCAGATGTAATTCTACAGCAAGCCCCGGTATTTCAACACGAAGGCCCCTAATTTTCAGGGAGGCATGACCCCAGTCGGCCACATACTTTAAACCAATGTAAAGGCTCGTAATAAAAGCTAGAATTTTAGCGTACATACTTACCTAGAATTACCAAGTTGAACTATTATAGAAATTTTCTTGCCAAGATGTATTTTCCTAGAATCCCTTCGTGAGAGTAGATCCTAGTACCCTAACCCCTAACCCAAACCCTAATTTAATTCTAGAATAGTTCATCTATGGTTAAAAATACATCTAAAAAAGTACATCTCCCACTATTCTAGCAAAGTACATTTCTAACTTTCTAGCATTTTACGCGTTCCCCAGTGTAAACACTTATCCAGAATGGGCCTAGGCTTAGAAAATGGAAAGAAACGAAATGCAGCAAACTTGTTTGGATACCGCTCATCAGAACTGCACGTTCCTCAAGCTTAACGTTACACCATGGATGGATCGCTCTGCGACATTCAATGTGGGACCTTTACACCACAGCTTTGCGGTTTGTCTCGCGAGATAAATAATAAGGAGATAGGCAAAAAGTCTGCTTTTGAATGGCACAAGTGAACTATAAATCGACTATTACGCTTTCCGACTGGACTACCTTTTGGCGCGAAGACACACACCAGCTACACGTAGAATATATCTTTTCACTGTTGCAGGCATTTCCTGATTTCGCAACTAGGCAAAGTGAAATACGATACAGTCTTACATTGCCCTTTGAGATATGATTTTCGTAGTCATCGCAGTTAATGGCACCAAAAGTATAAAAAGTTTTCCACTGCATCTCCCCAATCTCAAAACGTGTTATTTTTAGATGTCACTTTTTGCTCGTATAAGTATGCAAATTGTGGAATTCGAAGGAAAAAAAGGTCTGGGAGTCAGTGATGTAAAGTCACTGACACGATTATAATAACACGATTTCTCTATGAAAAACCTGCATTGGTATGCTACCGTTTTTAGCTTGTAAAAACATATTGTTCGGGCAAGGATAGCAATAATTGTTTTTATCTTACTATAACTACAGTACCATAATCAATATGTCAAAATATTTTTATTAATTGTGCTATATTCTACCTTTCAAATCCGCATACGATTCGCCCTTCACTTGATCCTTTGGGAAAGAACTTTTTGACATGACCAACCCATTTAGGTATAGAAGTTGTTCTCAAGTAGGGGGGGGGGGGGGTCAGAATTATACAGAGAAATATGGCCTTACGGGGGGGGCACGATCTAGAAGTTAGGTAGGTAAGGATGCGGTCGGTTCGTTCGAGGAGGCAGGGGTAGAATTCCAAATTCTGCTTTATTTAACTTTGCCCATTTGTACACCTTGCCACGCTGAAGTTCAGTCAATAACACGTCCAAAGATGTCAAAGACGGATTGAGGCTCGCCATTCGGCAAACCGCTGATTATGCCCCTGAAGAAGGCCAGCCATCAATAAAAGCTTAATAAAAAGCAGCCCTTCATAAGATTCTTAAGCATCAAGCAAGACTTTATTAGTGAAGCGACAGCAAAATTGAGTTAAGAAAGATGAATAAATGATATTATGGCACTCTGTGACGACACCTGATTATAAAATGTAGCAAACGAATCTGACCGTAATTCAAATTTTAACAAATAGACGTAGCAAGTAAATTTCGTCGGGAGCCTTTGTCACGCAGGAAACACAAAGCATGGAGCAGGAGCCATTGCTGATGTTTATCGAATCATAGAAGGGTAAACTCGAGTCCGACCACAGTAGGGGTACGGTTAAAGTTAGGTGTCAGATGCTAATGCAGCTACGTAGCAAAAAGTTATGATCCCCGTACCAGTTATGGTATATTATGTCTGTGGACACTGTCGATGATAAGTACTTAGCAAAGAAAAATGCCCAGGTGAGTAAAGTAACAACATTTTGACACTATTCTCACGAGGGTTACTCATTTGATTTAGAGGTTACAACCTTCCTGAACCCTACGGCCGGGAAACAATATCATTGGTTACGGTATCCTGCAAGCTTCAGTTTATCGTTTTAAAACTCTCTCTAGTAAAAAACCCTGCAATCTCATACAACAACATTGAACAAATTGGCCAGTCTACTTGATGTACGAGGTACGTAACAGTAGAAGGTTTCGATCACATCAGAGTGATGCTAAAATTGGGTGTGCCGGCGTATGTTAGGGTGAAAGATTCATCTTCGTATCACTTCAAATACATGAAATAGTGCCTGCGTGGTAACGCTCAAGTCACCATCGATGCTTATCATTATACTAACTACGGCATTTAAGTAATGTTAAGGGGAATCAATTTAAACAAATGTCTCTAATGTACACCTAAGATTTGGAGAGAGGAATCTGGACGGAATATAACCTTAAAGGAGGAGGTATCATGGCGAACTATTGTTGGTCCAAAAAGGGATTAATTCGGCAGTCAGAGTTTTCAATGGCTTCTTTGAAAACACAGATGAGTATTAGATTCATTCCTTCCTTTTTCATGTTCAATTCAGTCGATTTTGTACTCTGATAAGTGTCCTGCAGTTTTATTGTTCTGTACCATAAACAAACTTTTTGAAACTGTAAATAAATAGCAAAACAAGATACGAAATCCTTGATTGAGCGCAGACAACTATGCACGTAAGATCCCCTTTGCAGAGAAAACAAAAGTTTGACCCTAACTTAAGTGTCCCATCGTAACACAGATAATACTCCGTTAACCTGCGTTTTTGAATTTTTTCAATATATTTAAGTATATTTGTTTGAATACTCGTCTTTAAACACGTTTTCTGTAATAAGAAAAATAACTAAAGATCCGTCATTTAGTGTTTCACATCTATCATCAACCAATCACGTACATTCAAAGCTAGCTGGTCGATATGACCTTTAGGTAAACTATTTTTTTTTTTTAAAAAAAAATCCTTTACTCAATACATGACAGGCTTGTGTATGCGTCAAGATCATAAGTAAGAGGAGAGCAGTCTGAAGAAAGTGAGTTCCGGATCCTGGGAGTCCTAGGGAAAAACTGTTAGCATATAAATTTATTTTTGTTTTAGGAATACAAACAGAAACGTCATTCAGAGATTCAGCATACCGAGTGGACCTTGACCTTACGAGGGGAAGAGGAACCCACTCAGCCAACTCAGAAGAACACTTACCATAGTTGCAGTTCACTTAATCCGCGGATCCCCAGTGACTGCCCCTTGACAGGATTTTATTGTGTATGTAAACTTCCTCAAGCTGATTTTAAATTCCACAAATCAAGGAGATACGTATGTTTGAAGTACCTTTTTAAGGAACGAATGGGATATAGATTTTCCAACCGGAGGAAAATTTGACATTCCCTTCACGTTTTTGCTTCCCATCTACACAAATCGCAACTTTTCCGCTCCCTAGTAGAAGATAACTTGTTATATGCATTACTTAAAATCAATACAAAAAATTTCACTTAAATTAGACGAGGGTTTAAACGTGGTAGGAGCTTCCTGGTTCGGAAGTGGCTTTAGGCATATTTTAATATTGAAGAAAACACGACGCCAAATAACGATGTTTACTTTCAATGCATAATATGCATTTAGTGAAACTATTTAAAGGCACATAATTGAAAATTAGTTTATAATCTTATTTCATTACAATGTTATAATTTAAAGTAACTGATTTGTATTTACAACATCGAATATGAACTCCTCATTATGATAAACCATAGTTTAAATACTAATATCAACCTATACTACATATATACCTATACTAATATTAACATATTTCGTTACATTTAGGTTTTAATTTAAGATTAATGTTTATATATCTTTTATCCAAATTACAACTTATTTTAAAAAGATTCACGTCTTGATACGAAAATGTGTTTGTGCCCCACATGGGACAATGAGCACGATATCGAGATAAAAATGTCTCAAATTTTGCTGAGATCGCCAACATGACCTTCCAACAACGACCGGTACATATTTTACATTTGCCTTCCCAGATTTGAACAAAGTGTTTCTGTAAGTTTGGAATTCTTCTCGGAGTGTTGCCTTTTATCAACTGGTAACAAGGCATTTGAAGTTTTTATTGCTTGGCCTTCGCGTCTCGTTGATCTGTACATTAAGAATTTGATGAACTTACTACACAGCTTTAATTTGGATTGTTGATCTCTCTTTAAGCAAATCCTTCAGTATTCTACGTTCCTTCCTCTTTTACATAAACCAAGAAGTTGGATCAATGGAAATGGCTAACTTAATATCCTGACCTGCGGCAAAAATCAATGTGAGAAGTACATCTGACGTGACGTTAAACTTACGATAATGACATAAACTAGTTTCTAAAATTAAAAATAATGAAAGAAAACAAAAAATCCTTAACAAACCAGTTTCTGAAAACAACTGTAGTCTAGGAAATATGCCTCATGATCACTCTTCCATGCTTGGATAATTACGTTGGTGACTTGGTACTTTTGTTCGCCAGCAATATACCTTATAACCGAGAATTGTGAGAGACACTTGACGTTAGTAACAAGGTTGCTCAAAAGGGCAAATGGACTAAATAAATCAAGCTTACTCCAACTTATCTCTCTCACATATACTCTATCAAAAATTGGCAATGCGCTCCATATGCGTTTCAGTTTAAATTGCTGAGATTGTATTTTCAGTTTATCGGAAGAAATCCCTTCAAGGCGAACTTTTGAGAATTCTAGCCTCCTTTTTGACCTTTTCTCTCCCAGAGCTTCTTCACCTGCTTACCTATACCAAAAGAGCTGTTATAAAAAGTTTGGGCATCTTAAGTCTACTTCCAATTTCTTTAAAATTTCCAGTAAGGACTCATTTCTGAACCTGAGAATGCATTAAGAGGGAAACGTAAATAGCAAAGGAAAATATTCTAGGGGGAAGGAGTGCTCTACCTTAAGTGATAATTTACTTTTTAGAGAGGTCTGTTTCTTTTTAGACATACAGACAGAACTCACTATTTTCATCTTTCCATTTTGCTTCTCCAGCCTAAACCAATTCATGGTGACCCAGTGGGCCAGATATAATTTTAGAATTGACCAATCCAAAATGCTGAACTTGTTGGAGTTTCCAAATATGGTTAAAGCAAATGTCCTCAAGCTTCATGAAGTGAAATAAGAGGGTCAGAAACTCTACAGTCTATGAATCTGTGAGATTCTCTATATGTTTGATTGGTCTTGATTATTATTTCCTTTTATTTTTTAATACTAAACTATTAAAATTCATCAGATAAACTGATAGATAGGCATTATTACGACATCAGCAACTATTCTCCACGCGATTATTAATAGGCAAAAACAAAAATAATAATATGCTGGGAGAGTAAACAAACATAATACCAAACTGAAAATTCCAGATTGGCAATGGGTGCATGCACTCATTCATTCATCCATCCATTTATTCTCCTATTCTCACATTACGATTAATCTTTTATAAATCTTTATAAATCGGAGAACCTTAGAGATGGTCCTCCATAGGCAACACAGTAGATATTAGGAAGGGATACTCAATTACGGGGAGAAGAATCAATGTATCAGATAGATATTAAAGCGGGGACAATAGCAAATTGCTACTATGTCTGTTAAACAGGGCCGAACTTCCAGAGAATCAGCTACAGCCTTGGGTTCCACGCTATTCCAGTTTTAATGCATAATAAATTGATACATATGGCAAATCATCTTGTTTAAAATGAGCTTATACAGATTGAGTTTATACTTTTAAGCACGCAAGAAGATTTATGCGTCTTTTATCGACGAGACACTTACAAGCACAATAACTGGACGTTGAATTTCAGGTCAAACCCTTAATTGTCATGCAGTGATAAATTCTTTTAGAAACTGTAATAGAGTAGAGTTTATTTATGATCAAGGAAAGCAAATTTACCCTTTTTAAAAGGGCAAAATTAGTAGATAATAATAAAATTTATATCCCATTATACTTTAAGAAAGTGCCACTAAGAAAGAAATTAAACTTGATTTTCAAATTAATTCAAACCATTCATTGGCATCAAGTTCATTTGAAGTGTGTATCCAAGGAAAGCGAAAAGGATGCAATTTTTTACTTTGAGTAATAACGATAGAATAATCCAAGGGATATGCAGAAAGGCTTTGTTGCTATTAGGAAGCATTAGTAAGTTGTCCAAGAGAAAAGTTATGGAGATTTTCCTGGAAAAGAGGGACGGCAGAGAAACAAGCTTGGCGAAGCACGATCAGTACAAGGCAATATAAGATGTAGGTCCTTGCATGTAACATAGAATTCACGAGATCCACACCAAGAATGAGGAGAGGCTCAGGGAGCTAAAATGTTTGCAAGTGATGCAATATGACGTAAAAAATATGGACTTTCGGTTGCTTATCTGTAATCTACCGCCTCTATTTCCTGCTTTCCTTTTCATGACCTTTAGCAAAACATTTGTTATTGGTAACCGGTCATATGTCTAAATTACTATTAACACGTCTGGTATACACGTCTAATAGCACCCCAATCTAGTCTTTATAACCTCTTTCTCTGTCTCACATCTCACTCGCTCTCTAGCCCTAGCCACGTTTTGGTAGCAATTGCCGACGAACTATTCAGTACAATATTAACAAAAAATCAGCATTAATGAATAAATAATCAACCTCCAATTTCATACCGATCATATAAAATGGTGTCCGCTCCCAGGTCCGCTTCGTTGTTTTTTAACTTAACCAATGGTAAATCATCATCAATATTTTTATCGATATGATCACTGTTACTTCCGATGCTTGATGTTCTTCCGGCTGCTTTCACATATCGACACGAATCATCATCCTCCCATATAAGATCTTCTTCCAGTACTGGCTTGGGATACTCGGGATCAAAGGTTGAAGGTGATACTGGATTTCCGTCAAGAGTGGAAACTTCTGAGAATGTGGGCCTTCGAAAGACACAAAGAACAACTTAAGGTCGCATTACAACAAAATGACAGAAATGAACCGGTTGTCAAAAGATGGCACATCAGGCCTTTGGCGAATTGGAGTGCAAACCCTCAAGACAAATCTGTGCCCCTAAATAAGCCTGAGCCCCAAATTAAAACTGCAATTCCCAAACTAGTTGTGTTTAATATTACGAATACATGAAATCGAATTCAGAGGAGCGATATCATAGTATTTTTTAGGTTTTTTTTCCAAAAAACCCTGATATACTGCTCAAGCTAGAAGAAATTCAAACGCAGCAAACACCAAATCTGTTTTGGCTGTAGTTGTCAAGTTGTCACGCTAAACAATAATGGTAGATATTTTGTCAAGTCTTGAGTCGTAGTATTTTTCGGAGCTACGATTCGAGAGATACTTCTCCCATCTTCAGACTGGGAGAAGTATCATCAATGGCAGCAACTGAGTCGACAAGCGTCAGAATATTTACGCTAAGCATATTGCAAACTAGTTCCAAACTAGTTTCTTGTCCATGAAATGGCTCTTTCCATACAATCAGGAAATCAACGCTTTGTCTCCATATTATCATGACAATAACATCACGTTTGGTCCACACAAAGTCCCTCCTCTCTCTGCCATCACACATTTTTTCTAACCACCTCATAAGAAATACACTTTACTAACGTTAAAAGGCTTTCCCTCGCCATGGCTGCCGATAAATAAAGCTTGAATCTTGGTTATCGCTAAGCAGTTATTGCTGGGGATAAGCAGGGACTTGCTCAACGTGAAACCTGAGCCTCGCTTTCAATCGTTTGAAGTCAAGTGTACTTCAAAAGAGTTACTAAGTCAGAAGTAATGCCACGCTAACAATGAAAACGCTGATATCACGTACGTTATCTGATTAACTGACTTAGCTGTATAAGAAATCGAAGTTAAAATACAGAAAATTACATTCTATTATTCTATACCGATAATTCTATTTTTATGGATTAGTGGGCAAGGTAAACAATGTAGCGGGGAACGCGTCGGACGAAAAATTTCGTCACTACAAGGTAACTGTTTGTTAAGAATGGTCAATATCTCTCTAGAGGGAACATGTTTCTTTCCAAGCCCTCCTTCTCCAACAGTCGTGCCAGAAACTACTTAGTTGCGGAGGTTTCCAATGGTTTATCATTCGACGTCCATGTCGTCCGTTTGTAATATAAAACCAAATAGTTTAAAAACGTTTAGACTAGTAAAGAGGGGAAATGGGATAAGCAGGGATATGCGAGGATTTAAAAATAGATCTCATCGGCATCTCTATCTTCATCTTTCCTTAAAATCTGTAAGTCGTCTATCATAAAAATCGATCTTTGGTCGAATAAATCACTGATCCCATGCGATTAAACTTTGGTTAGTATTTGGGGAAAAGCGCTAGGGTACATTGATCTATTACTAAATGCAATCCTTTAAGGTAAGCCTTTGCCTTAGGAACCAGCTTTTTAATGTCGCCAGAAATCTTTGTAGTTAGGCCACTTTCCAGCTTTTCGTCATATACAACATGCGTATCTCAACAACTAAATTCGCATCAGTACGATATGCGTTAAAAGCTACTTCGCGCATGCGTGTCATCTGATTTAATGGTTGATGCTAGCTTCTTTTCTTAGTCTAAGCTGTGTACATTTTAATCACATAACGTATTTTCACGTGTCTGATCTGGTCGCCTTGAAATCAAATCAGGCTTTGGGTTTTATTTTATTCCACTATCATGTCATTCTTTCATCAAAAGACTTTTAAACTGAAACCCGCAGTAGACTGCAGGTGTCATCACCAAAGGAAACATTTGCCGCAACATCGCAATTCCTTCAGAGGTTCAATTGAATAGGATTATCAATGCACGAAGAAAATCTTTCGGCCCCGGTTGGAGAGAAGATGTCACAAAAACCCCAGGTCACTAGTCATATTTCAAATTCTTCTATTTCAACTGTTCCTTCTCCGTTCAAAGTTGATAATCTTGGGATTATTTTAACTCAAAGATTTAAAACGCAAACCAATTTGGTGTTTTAATCTAAGTATTTGCTTCCTTAGTAGCTAATTTTGCCAGAGTAAAGTATAATACTTCCAGAAGAAGTCGTATGGCGAACTGTCGACAGTAAAAGCACGGGAAGCATGTTAATGCATACCAATAAAACACCTAACATACGAAAAAGATACTAAGGAAACCTAGTTCCCATAGGGTTAACGGGAAGTGCGTATCTTACCGAATGGTCGTGTTAATGTTGACGTTGGTGACAATGAGTACCTCGCCTATCCTTGCGCACCCTATCACTTCCTTGATACAGACATGAAATTTGACAGACCAATATAGGACATCTTTTGTACTTTTCAAAATTTAAAAAGTGCATGGTCATGTGAATTTTGATGATATCACTACTTTTTCTAAAATTAAAAACTTTAGAACAGTAGGCCTAACGTATCATTTTAGCAGTCTCGACAATTCCTCCCCGTCTTCTTTCATTTTCCTATTTAAGAGAATCAATATTGTCTCACTTCATTGTTTCATAGCCTTCTCTTTATTGAGTATTTTTGCTGGGGAGGAGGGGCGCCAAGGCTCCATCGCTTCCCCATATTTGCAAAAACCTGTCAAATGGGTTAAAAAGGATGGCTATACGAGTAAGATGAACTTTAAATAATGGGCAGTTAGATCTAAGAAATATAAAGCACACGTCACAGAGTTTAAGCTTCAGTGGACGAATAGTTTGTGAGAATATTTCTTAAAAAAAACAACGGGGTATTTTCATGCCCTCTCCTTGTCAGATTAAGACTTAGAAAGAGCATCAGGCATCCCACGGTAGTAAGCACACACAAAATACCACACCAATTGGTAGCAATAGGTAAATAGAAAGTAAAAGATAACAGAGTCTAACTGACAAACAGTACCTTACGGATGCCTTCAGCCCTAAAGAAAGCGTAGACTATCACCGCAATGCCCTTCCCTTTTTCATATTCTTGCGCTTTCATCACATTTCTATTGACATGACCCAGTGCACGTAAAACTCCAATGACTAAATTTATTAACCTAGAGCAATACTAAAGCCTACCTGTTCAACTCATATCCGAATTGATCAAATCGATATGCTGGGTTTTCTCCACCATGGACTATGATAAATAGAGACAAAAATGTTAGACCATTCAGGATAACAAAAAACAGGTAATCGGACCGATAAGACGTGAAGTGATAGTGGAGATGCCAAAGACACCTTGTCGAATATCCTGGTCATAAAGAAGTACCCCGATTTGAATGAGAGTGTCAAATTGATGAATGGAATGGGTCAAATATAATCGAAGTAAAAATGAATATATGGCAATTAAATATATGCGATATAATTGGTGCACCTAATGCCAAGCAGCATGACATGAACTTTTGCTACATTGGCATGATGATCTTTGCCACCTAAAAGTTAAATCTTCTCGTCAAGTCAAACCTTAACAGAAATCTCAAACTAAAAGGTAATAACATGAATCAACTGTTATATACAAACAACGAACAAGAAATGACAAAAGTCAAGTAGGGACACCTGCTGCTGAGATAATAAAAGCCGAACGGGCAGTTTCAAGTGCATTTACACACTAAATTGCAGCAATTAGCTTTATACCACAAGTCGTCATTCTAAGCTGAATAGCCTGACATAGCACAAGGAGCAGACATGACAAACAAATGATCCAAAGTAACAAATGTTCACGAGCAATATCGGTCAACAATGAATAAAGACAGACAAATAAACCCTACGTTTATTGAGGGAGAAAAACGGGAACGAAGAACTTTATAAAGTACAATGAAAGAAAAGTTATACATATTTCAATGCTCAGATGATAAATGACTGAAGGGTTGGATAAAGCTGGAATTATCTTTGGAAATCATCTTTGCCAAAACATCATCTGTGATCGAGTTCCAGATCTCACCAACGGTACTAATTATGTATTTAGAGGAATTATTTTCATGTTAAAAGATACATTAAAATTTCACTCAACAGGAAAGTTAAAGACGGAGAAAATAGTCAAAATAAACTTTGCAATTCAACAAGGAAACAAACAAAAACTCGTCTCCATTTTTCACCTAATGAAAGGTCATAAATCTATGCTATATTTACCATTTAAGCATCTGAAGTTTTAGGAAAGCATATCATCCAAAATGGGTAACATCACCTCGTCTTATCTCTAATTATTCTGCCTGTTTTAAATACGGAGATCACAATGTTTCCATCCTTCAATATCTAAAAGATTGCTGCCACAGAGAGGTGTAGAATGTAATGGAGGGAAAATTCTGGTCATGGAGAAGAAAATGCACAATTTGCAGTACGAAGATTGCAAGAAGTGGGTAAGAAAAAGTGCTTCTTATTTGTATCCTCACAACATACAATCAACAAGGAAAGAAAGTATACCAACAAAAACTCTAATATAAGAAAATCGAAAAAAAGTTCTCATCCTAAATATTTTTCACTGACGTAACACTATCAAGGCGAGTTTTGAAAAGAAATTGTTGGCAAAATGGAGTAGGAGGGAAAATTCCAAGATTACAAACTCGAAACAAATTTTACTGTGCGACTTCGACATTATACAAAGAATATAGTCAAACCCACCATCAGAGCAAAATCGAACGCACTCGGATCCAACAAACCATTTTGTTCTCAAGCGAACGCAAGTTTTATGAACCCTCTCGAAGACAGTTTCATGCCAAAAGGATCAGAATTACATTGACTTCATATAGAAGTTGTTGGAGAAGAGGGCAATTATTTAGAGAAACCTTCTATGATACACCTTTCGCTATGAGGCTGGATTAAACAACAAAAAGGCAAATTTTATCATTTCATTGTAGAGGTCTTACGAACTTCGGTAGCCAATCTAGCAGAGCAAACATGTTATACTCGTCAGTGGTACCAATGCACTTCAAACAAACCTGGTGATGGTCGTTTTGAGTACAAACCCTTACACTTCCTGGAAAGAAACACGTATTCATAGTCAAAAGTTCCTATATATAACTAATTCTCAGCTTTTTACGGTGATTGTTATGTCCTACTGTTTAATAATTTTATGTTACTGTGCTTTTTTTAAAACAGTGTTAATGCTGTCAGTAATGAACCTAAAAACTGGGAAGGTTTGGGTTTTATTGTTATAAAACCAAACCATACAAAATAAGACATTTATTGTTTTCCTGTAATCTTGGAGTCTATGTACCCCGGACTATGCAAACACTCTGATTCTAAAAATCCACAGTGTTCTTAATTACAAAATGTGAAAATATTTAAAAATTCGCGCTCAAGAGGGCCCCCAAAATTAAAGAACTAAAACAGAACATATTAAAATAGACACAAATTTCACAAATAGCACAACAAATTTCAAAAGAAACAAAAAAAGAAAAAATATTAAAATATAACAATATATCATTTAACATTGTATAGATTCTTAGATGAAATTAACCTCTTATCGTGATTGTTACACCCTGAGGCCTTGCACTTGATGTCACTTTACCGTCTGGAAAGGCGGAGCTGGCGTTGCCATTTATGAAAAATAAAGTTTGTACACCATAGTACTGATGCTGTGAAACTTGCAAATAACTGCTAAAGGATTTCAATGCTTGAACCAAACTCGGCTTTTCTTTAACAAAAAGGAGGCTAAGCTTCAAATACTATGGATGAAAGTCGATTCCCTGAGTACTAAGAGCTAAATGTCATCAGAAATAGGATATCAAAATACCTTAAGACACAATCAACGTGCTCACAGGTCTGAATTGACGCCGAAAATGGCAAAGCAACACAGAAAGAATGACTATGATATTCTTATACAGCAGCATAGACGTAGCGTATACTGCAACACAAATCTACAGCCATCATATCAAATAGCTAAAATTCACCCGTACCTTGGCTCCAACATCCATGTCATTACATGCGATCAAATGAACGTTTGATGCAATTAAATATTGCACCTTCAACGACTTGCTTATATCTATATTTTACCTAACACCGGAATTAGTCTCAACGTAGGCAAATCTCGTTCTCTTGGCCTTGTAGCTCCTGTTGCTTTACTAGGCTACGAGGACATTTACTCTACTAAAATTCGAAGTGCGATATCTTTTTCGCCTGAATAATTTAAAGAACGACTCGATAGCAAAAGCCAGCTGTCCGAGATTCACCAAAGATGGAGTGTACAGGAATTGCAGTGTTTTACAATGTCAAATGAAAGCGCTTAATAGTACATGCAGTCAATTATCGTGTCTTCAAGAAATATAGGTTTGGCCAGATTAGGCTATGTTCTATTCCTGTCCATCGATTAACAATAGCTAGCTATCAAAATCCTTTCAACATAATAAGTTCAGCACCAAGGATACCATTTGTGCTATCAACTCGCTAACACTTGACTCTTAATCTTACTTGGATCTAAATATATTGCTCTATGTCTATTTGTCTTTTCTTGAGAAAATCCACAGGACTTACGCTATCAAAGGCAACCACGACACAGATAAAGTAATATGGTCCAAAGTGCCTCCGCGTAAGAATAGTGCCAGAAGCAAGGTATTCGATGAATTCCAGCACGATTGATAATACTTGAATCTCAAGTATGTAGGTTTTGGTTAGGAAGGCAGCACTTAGGTTAATGTAGGTTAAAAACATGAATGACAAGATGCTTTCAAATGTGCCAGAATGCTTAAGCGGGGAGTAGCCATATTGCATCACTATTTGATATAGTCAACTCAGTCCGGAATCAAGGGGTCTATCTGACGGATGGAGCTTACTAAGAGTACAACGGGGTGTCAGCGTCATAATCCTAATGGTGGTGTACATTACAACTTAGCTTACACTACCCTTTTAAAAGCCATTACAGTGGATATGGAGTAACGTTCGGGCATCGACTAATTGATGAGCACCCGCTTTCCTAAAATACCCCTACCACCAAAAAGATACACTCCTAGTATAAGATCTGATCATTGCAATAGATCCAATCCTTGAAGAAGATCCAATCCTTGTAGAACCCCCATCCTCGTAGAAGATCCCATCTTTGCAGATGATCTCATCCTCTCCGAACATCCCATTCTCTCAGAAGGTTCAGTCCTTGCAGAAGACCCTATCCTTGTATAAGATCCCACTCTCGTAAGAGATTTTATCTTCCCTGCAATCCCATTTGGAGATGCCTAAAAACCTAGCATTATTTGAAAAGGAAATACTTCTGTAGATGTTAAGTGGGACGTACAATGACATTTCGACGATCATGGTTAGGCCAGCCCTGCTCTAAATACTCAAAGTCTGTCCCCGATAGATATTTAAGGTAACACACACTGAAAAACTGCATTTACCAACGAAGATCCTTGGCAACATGTAATATCAAATGTATTTCAAACTACTGGTGAGTTGCAACATACCTATGATTCAGTAAGTAAAGGGGCATTATGTTACAGTATAAGCTATTGTTTACTAAGTACGAGCAATTTATTTAGCTGTCTCTTTCTTTTTGATGAAGAACACTTCTTGTGAGGTTTGGATAGCACATTGTATGTGAATTGATGTACAGGTTCTTGAAATGAGCTACTTCCGTTTGTAAGCATCTCTGCAGTTTCTTCTCTGACTTCTCCTACAATGAAAATTTTAGTCATCTTCTCTCGGAATGCGAGCAAGGGTTCCAAAAGGTCATTTTCACAACCTCTGAAAGATCAATGTTTCCTTTCACATCTCTGTGCGATCTCTGATCTTAATGAGTTTTTGTACAATGAAAACTCTAGTGACCTCTTCAATAACGCTGAGCGCATCTTTCCAATTAATTGCTGCAAATCAAGACACCCCGCATGACAGAGACAACGCTCTTTGTTTCTCAGGCGTTACTATTCTATGAAACTTGCTGCTTTATTTGCTGTTTTCACGCTATTACTTCACAAAACTCAAAAGTAATTAAAGAAATATTATCAAAAATAGCACTGATGTCCCGGCAAATGTATCAATAATATTACAACGGATAATCTCTATTCTTTTAAAGCGATGGGCACTCATCTGGGGATAGCGGAGGTCGAAGAGAAGCCATTAAAACGAAGGTTGTACCCTACCAAAAGAGAATTTGATTGGAAGACGATCAGGCTGAAGTTGACACTGTTTAATCTCCATCAGAACAAATACTCCCTTAGAGTTTTTGACAAAGGAACTTCGACGGAGCATTCTAAGAATATGATTTAGGTGCTTTCATAAAAACTAGGGCAGCGGAATCGGATGCTGAGCGAATAGGATCATTCATTTCATGCTTCCTAAAACAGTTCTAAAGGCCGCTGTTCCATCATGAATAAGTCTACTGGTTTGGATTGTGATTGGCCTGAGGCGCTGTTTTCATTTCAGGACAGTGTGTGACTCCCATGCAATATCTCTGTCAAATAACACAAATCTAAAGAGCCTTAGAATCAAGGATAATCCCTTGCTTAACTTAAAGAGGGGACCGAATACGCAAAGTGGGAAAAATACTGGGAATTATACGACAATACTGATAAAGACGAAGGCGGCTTTAACTGTGGGAATGTGGGAATAATAACAAAACATCCATAGAAATGGTTTAATGTGTGGGTATCTCTTAACATACTCTTTCTTGATGTTTTTCAAAGCTTCCTTTGACAGAAAATAGTCACAACAGTAGATAATAATATCAAACCTTGCATAAAAAGGTAAGCAGTAATTAAATGGGGCGATGGAACTTGGGAAGTTTGAGCTTGCGGAGATATATAAAAATGCTGTCTAGTTTTTCTGTGAGGGTATCAACGATAAGGATATTTTTCAAAGCTGTGGAATTTCACCACATTCACCGCTGGGATTCCCTTATGGCAGATCGGGGTTTTACTGTGCAACACCTTTTGAAATCCTAATAGTGAAAACCGAAAGTTCCAAATTTTCTCACGTTCCTTAAATCCCTATTGAAATAATTAATGATCTACAGAAAGAGCATCTTGACAGCATTTCACTTTTAATGAAGACTTT
>JAAAKL020005669.1:0-18971 GCA_010016065.2 Carybdea cf. marsupialis auct. non (Linnaeus, 1758)
ATCAGCAGCAGCATCATCATCATCATCATCATCATCATCATCATCATCAACAACAACATCATCATTATCATCATCATCATCGTCGTCGTATTATCACCTCCTTAGCTCATCGTCATCATCATCATCATCGTCGCCACCATCATCATTATCATCCTCCTCCTCATCATCATTATCAACATGATCAGTCAAGCACACCAGGAATATCACTGCAGTTCGAAAGTACTTTCTGTCGCTTACAGTTGTACCCAATTCTGAGCAGTAGATTACAGCGTCATCCGACAGGATGTTGCCGCAACCCAGCTTCAGTCTAACAGAGTTCAAGTTTCGGCTTCCGCAGAACCAAAATTACTGCCGCTCGTTTCTTCCCCAACAATGGCCTGCAAGTCTACATATTTGAATTGCCTCTAAAGAGAGAGAATTCTGCATCGGTGTCTACAGTAGCCATAGATATCTATTTGTAAGTCTGAGGCATGACCATAAGTAAACAAATACCGCCCCTACACTCCCAGCAGAATTTAGTTATGCCACTCTTCTTGGGGTAGCGGATATCATATACTACCACACTTCGTTACTTAACGGAAGAAAGAATTCCTCGTAAAACCCCCAGTGAAGTAAAGTGAGCTACCTTTCATCGTTTGAACAACTTCTTCGTCTTTCTCCCCAACACCAACCATTATTGAACTCTTGGTGACAATATGTGGATAATTATCCTTGACATGGCGTAAAACTGACATCGATTGACTGTAATTTGCTCTTGGGTCACGAACTAGCCTGCATTGGTGGTGAGGAAAGCGAAAAAACAAATATCAAAGTAGCTAACTGTTTGCCTATAACGTTGTTCTACAGGTTTCCACTATTTGTCAATATTATACTTGTACGAAAAAAATGAGTCCAGTTCCTACTTCTGGCCCTTGACAGCCAGAGCATTAAACTGGGCGAAATCAATCTGGATTCTCCGAGGGCGAAACTATATCTTGAATACTTGAGTCGTCTAATTTCAGATTTGATAAAATGCGATTTTCAACTATTACGACACTGTTGACCGCGTGAAAAAATATTAGGCAACTAATGGACGCAATCAGTCCAATAATAACATCCTGTGAGACCATCTCAAGCCCTAAATACATAGGCGAGACACTGTCGTAGCGTAGCGGTAACATCAAATTTGGGGACAAACTGACATTGACGAGGATATGAAGCGCACATTCAATGTGAGTAAGCTTTAAGATTATGGTTTACTGCGGAGGCATCACGGCCCATAACCTTCAAAAGCATGTAACACTATTACCATTATTTATATCTACAAACTTTGTCGGTTGGGAAGAACTGTATGTTTACACAAGGTTACAATTGATACGGGCATTTCAAACACCATGTTAATCGTTAAAACTAATTGCACTATAATAAAGATCACAGGAAACACACAACCTCACTTCCAATACGACCATCATAAAAAATGTAAGACATATGCGACGAACTACCCGGGCTAAACGTTTGTGGAACATGACATGAAATCATAGAACGAGCTTCTTTACAATCCAAACTTTGAATAATCATGATAAAACTGATGGCGGAGAACCTTACCCAAGTCAAGTTCTAGTTATAAAATTTAAAGTTCTTATGTTGGTATAGCATCATAATTTTACATAACTAATAAATATATTCCAGGAAACTACGATGTCACCTCTGCTTGCATATTGAGGAAAGCTCATAAGAAGGGGACCGGATAGAAACTACGACTTAGGTTCCAGTCATCGCTTCAATAAAAAGTAAACATACAACAAACCGACTAAAACAAGCTAATCAGCGCCATCGAGAGAATGGTGTTGGAGAGGGACTGTAGTCTGGACTTCACAGAAGAAGCACCATCGGCAGAATAATGTGAAACCTCTCAGTGCACAAACTTGCTCAGCCTTACATAAGTAACAAGGGAGCATTTATGAAACAGGAGAAGCAGAAAATGAAGAAAACAAGAAGTCAAAACAAGAGACGATGAAAAAAGGAGAGTTACGTGGCAGTAGTCGGGTGATTAAGTAAAAACACTGGCAAGAAATAAAGTGATCGAGTGTCACGTCATAATTTTACGAAACTCACAAGCTAGACAAAATTCTCCTGTCACTTCATCCTTCTTCTTGATGAAGACAGTCAGTCACATTTCAGAAGGATATTTTGAATAAATATCAAGACTGGGTCTTTCAAAACTTTAAATAATCCCATTAAAACCCTGTCACTTGAACCCAATTCATCACTTCATGAACGGAACAAAATCAACCGTCTCCTTAACACTTTTACAGATTTAGGCGGTCATTACTCGTACTGGAAATATGCTTCGAACGCAATATTTCGAACAAGATATTGCATGCTCTAGCGTTTGCTGGGTAGGTTACTACAACAACGTAGAGAAAAATGGCTTATTTGATGATGTCATCATTTTGTGCTCAATACAATAAAGTAACTTACCATTGTAGGCTAGCAACCGTTTCAATGTTATGTGCATATACATCTAAGCCAGCCGAAGCGATTTGATCTACACATGACATGTCGCCACGGAAGTCGGGAGTGAGACATTCCACTAGTATGCCTGGTTTTCTGAAAGAAGAAGGGGAACAACGTAACACGACAAAGGAATGTTAGGTATGAGACGCAATCAGTAAAGTTTGACATACGAGTATGAACAAGTGTTGGATACAAACCAGATATTGGTGTCAGAATTGACCTCTTACGGACGGCTTCAAAATGATAAAGTCATGAACGCAACTTTACAGGATCAGTTTCTAAGGAGATGAGCATAACACCCCTGGACAATGATCCTATGTCACCCAATCTCATCTAATTCTTTCAAGCCCCCCCAACCCCTCGTGTACCCTGTCTTGTTCACTCCTCTCCTATGTTGTCTTCTTTGCTTCTTCAATCTCACACTATCCTATTTATATTTGGCCCTAACTCTTTCCGTCTTATAGTTGTTCCTTGGACAAGAAGTTTTCCCAAGTGGTTCAATAGGGTGGTTGACCATTAATGTCACATGAAAGAACTCGCCCCCTACCCCCACTTGGAGATAAATGAGAACCAACTGAAGTCTGGCACTCGGGGGAGACAAGACAAGATAAGACAAGAATTTTCCGCTATCTTTGCTATCTCCTGCGAGGATTCCTTGTCGAGGGTAGACAAGAATTCTCCTTGTCCCGATTTCTTCATTTTCTTGTTGCGTCTACATTTCTTATTATCATCCCACGATAAGACCGTTGTGCTTTCGTGGGAATCAGTTATCCCAATAATTTTTATTGACAGCTCCAGTAGTCGTGATGAGACATCTCGAGAAAAGGGTTGACGTGTTGTGAGGTTTGTTGCTGAAACTTATAGTACTGTTTATCGTAGGGTTTGGGAGAAAACGTTAAAGCTACTAGTTATTGTAAGTGCATAATCCAATAACAAACCATTGGCTACCTTTTAAATGCTTTGTAACAAATCATCAGATGGCAAGTTTACTTTCTTAAGAATATTGAAATCTAAATTAGGTGCAGAAAGTATCAGGATTAGGTGCAATGAACCATTTCAAAGTTTCATGCAGGACTTACAATTCTTTCACTTTACGAACAGTTTCTGCGAAATGGGAGGCACCGCCATCCGGCAAATCTACAATTATAAAGAGGTAAAATATACCGATATAAATAACAGAGTCCAAGAAACCAACACAATAACAAACATTTATGACAGATGTAATGCTCTAAATTCAAGAAATTTTTCGGAGAAATTTTTAATTTAGACATTGATTTAAATAAATGTAGAATTTAGTCAATAATAAGATATTTATGTGCAATTTAGATAAAACTGAAATTAAAATGAAATTACACTACAGGTTGTAGTGATTAAGCCTATAAGAAAATGCAAGGATAGTGAGCTAGGATTACCTAAAAAGGGGGAAATGTTGCAACATCAACAGCTACGAGTCCCTCTAAACTAGGGTGGTGTTCACACTGTAGCGGATAGGTTTTCAAAACGACTTGAAAAGCACCTAGGATAGGCCTTCTGTTCACATACAAAGCAGGTCACTCCACAGTGACTTTCAAGTCGCGGCGCGGCGATTTTAAAAGTGATACGTTGTGCAACGAAATAGTTTTCAAGTGACAACAGAAGACACAGAAGACAAAACGAAGCGGAACGAAGTGAAAACCTATCCGATGCAATGTGAACATGGTCTAGGAATCGTTGGAATGTGCAGAATATGGCTTGTTAAAGGGGATGACGAGTGCTAAGAAGCGTTTCAATTTGTGGGAAATGTCAAGCAAACACTCCACATGAATTGCTCCAAAGTTTAAAGCTCATATGTGAAGTCAGCTGCATTAGAAGAATCGTGAAAAGAAACCGGAGGTAATGGAATCAACAAAATGGAGGTGAGACAAACTATATTCAGTTGTAAAAAAATAATGAGAAAAGGTTTAAAAGAGATGATAGGGGCATTAGATGATGAAGCCGGCAAATAACCAAGAGAAAAAGATTTTAAACGCAATGCCAGGAACTGAAGGATAAAATGTTCGCAATCGTAGATAGATGTGAGAGTTTTTTTCATTTAAAGTTTACAATTTTTGAAGAAAGTTGTTGTCATATTTTATCACAGGATTATATTCTGTGGCATTTTTACTTTGGTTAAACGTTGTTTGGTGCATTAAAATGTTGAACATACAAATTTTGAGAAACAAAAGTAAACAAAGGCCATCTTTTTAAAATTACAAGCGTTTAAAACTTTCTGTTTTACAGTTATGCAAAAGACAGGTGTTATTTTAAACAATATCATCAAGAAGCTATCACGAAGAACATGAAATATAGAAAGGTTGACGGCATTGAGAAAGTTTGCTGACTTTAGAGTGTACATTGGCAGAACTGTTGTATTTTGTATGGGATTTCCACTAACCATCTCTATCCACCGATGTAATCACGATATAATCTACTCCCCAGCCTTGAATTGCTTTTGCTGTATTGATTGGTTCCATGGGGTCAGGTGGAGGCGGCTTACGTGCAGTCTTAACAGAACAGAATCGACATCCACGTGTACATGTGTCACCCATTATCTATAGAAGAAAATTGAAAGGAAGTAGTAAATATTTCTGTGATAAGTCAACATTGTAATGCAGGTTTACAAAAAAGCTAACTGTAAAGTAATAAATAAATATGACCGGGTAACAAATAGTAGGTTAAGGTTGTCATGGAATACAAGTCAGTGCTTCTTGCTTTGTTGTGTGTGTGTGTGTGTGTGTGTGTGTGTGTGTGTGCATTTTTATGTTAACCGTACATTTCAACACACAAACATTTATATTTAGAAATAATTGCACGCCAAGTTGGCACCTAAGGTTATTAATTCGGACCTAGGATGTGCTCCCTGTAGGAAGAGGCGGAACTGCGATGTATGCAATCATTTCTGCGAACCGGGTACTTTAACGGTTAGAGAACAAAAAACACTTACAAAATTAGTTGCTGCCGTCTCACTTGTGATTCTAAAGGGGTAGTATTCTTACTGCAATGCAAAGTTCGCGGAATTCAATACGTTGGCAGTACTATTACATTCTTTGGATTACGATTTAACAATTACAAGTCGCAGTTTGCCAACTTTTAAAAACAAAATCCGCCGGAGAACATAGGCTGGTCTGCCAGAGTGGTTCATTTCAACTTTTTCGGGAAGACTGGCAGTTTTTTCTCATTGACACGGCAGAAACAGAAATATCAGTCTAGCAAAGGGAAACGTTTTGGCAGCATAAACGTAATGTTTTTAAACCTTTCGGACTTAATGAGAGAGAGGTTCCCAAATAGTAGGAACAATCATTTAAGTTTGTATTTTATGGCTAAGCCCTTCCGCTGCGCGTATTATAGCGTGGCTAACTTAGGTGATTCTTTGTGTTGAAGACTCCGCACTTAATTAGTAGTTAATATCTAAAGAGTAATTGAATATTTTTATGTACAAAAATTAAGTGTATCCTTATCAGCCTACTAAGTATTTCCTGGACCACTTCATAGTCATCAGCATCAATAGCAAAACTATTTTTACTAAGCACGTGCGTCATGTAGTATAGGTATATGAATCTAGACGTTAAATCTAGCAAAAAATTCAGCATAGTCGTATGGTTACTAGCATGGCAAAGATCATGAGGATGCAAGACGTATATCTTTCGAACTACATCTTTTTATTCATTGTTGTATTAACAAATTGTTGATTAAGGCTAAAATAGTATGTAATATTTTGCATGTTCTAATTAAGTTTCATTTTTAATCCCTATAGATTCAAATCGTTCAATTTATCATATGAGTGGCAATTTGGTTTGGCGCTTACTGGGGTACAATACCAAGGTCATACTACTGCATACAATATGTAATTTTTCGCATGCGAACTCTTGTATTCCCTTAGTTACATTTAGTTGCATAAGGTTCACGAAAGGCTGCAACCGTCCTTACATTTCAGTTGAATCTCCTGTTTATATTAGTAACAAGACAAAATGTCAGCACACTTACGTAAGAGTAGGGCGGGGCATTTGAGCGAAGTGGCTTGGAGAGACAAACTCCTCGAGGATGCTCTTGTTAGTCAAGTAGTTGTTGATGATGTTTTGGGTTTGTGTAAGGATTATGAACTCGCCTTTGAGAATTCTAAACTGTCACACAAAAGGTTGTTATAGGCGGAAGATGGCGAGCTTCGGAGAAAAGAAGCTATTGACGTCTTTGCTTTAGAAAGAGACAGACTTCTGAATACAAACACGTCTGCCCACACCTATTGTCACAGACAGGTTGATCAGCAGTCAGTCAGAAGATCTCGCAAAAGTAAAAGTGTTTCTGGTTGTAGTTCTAAAAGTAGTTGGAGCAGTTGGAAGAAGATTGCTACAAATAAACTTACGTTAGAGGCACTAGGAGAAGAGCTAGAGAAACATCTTGCCCAACAAGAGGCAGATATAAAGCCCAAGTTAGAAGCATTGCAGCCAACTGTAGAACTAAAAATAGCCGAACAATGTCTTATAATTGATGAAGAATGTGAATTAGATGATAATGTCTGTTCATTTGTAGGCGGTCCTACACTGTTTAACAATGAGGGGTATTAGTTGGTAGCTCACGTCTCAACGATCCATTGTATCCCAATACACAATCAAATCATGCTGACCAATTACGACAAATTGATTGCCAGGCGTTCTTCCCTCAGGGCAATGATATTTCTCTCCCGCAAGCAGCAGCTCTGATTTTAATGCCTGGGTAATTATGCAACCCAACCACGTCAGAAACAGTTGCCCACAAATTTGCATAGGGAAGGCTACATTGCATCACAAAACGAACAGGTTCTCCTTCAAACCACATTTCCCTCAAGTGTTTCACTTATACAAGTAGGAGGTCTTGCTTCATTCACAGGTCTTCATGGTACGCGGTCATCTCAGGGACATTTCTTACTAAAATCATGCACTGAAAGGTACAGGCCATCTCCATATGATCAGGTAAACATCTACCCAACCTTCACTCCACCATCAACCACAGGCATTAGCAGACCAACATATAGAAGGGCTCCTGTCATGTAATATTACCCACAGGGTAGCAGGGGGGGACTGACATCTAACCCATGGGCATGAAATACAGCAAATGACAATACACAGGCAGGACAGGGGGAATCAAGGCATCAAAGACCACTCACAGATGAGGAAAATCCTCCTCCCTTCCTGTGGCTGAAGCGAGTGTGATTTTACCCCACCACGACTAAAGGTGGCATTCATATGGCATCCTAGGAAACCATAAGAACCAAGAGTAGTCTTTGACTGCGCTACCAAGACTAAAGATGCGTGATTAGACGATTTATTGCTTAAGGACCCTGATAAACACAAGGAGTCTAGTTACTGTCCTGTTGAGATTTCGAATTGGAAGAGTAGGTGTGGTTGGTAATATCAAGCGTATGTTTCAAGAAGTGTTTGTTTCACCAAAGGACACAGGGTCACTATGTTATTTATGGTATCCAAAGCGAGATCTTAAGGAAGAGCTTCAAGTGCATCAAATGTTGGTGCACATCTTCGGAGCCACATTTTTACCCAGTGTTTGCAGATTCGCACTCAGGCAAGTCGCTAAAAAATTCGGATATCTACTTTCTTCATCAACAGCTGATGCAGTAAGCAGTAATTTCTATGTTGATGATTTTTTAAGGGGCTTTGACACTTAAATGGACACAGTAAAAATGAATTGAAAGATTTATTAGGTTGAGGAGGATTCAACTTAACAAAGTTTACCTCAACCAGCAGGGAGGTTTTGGCATCAATTCCTGTGCAGGAATGTGCAAAGGTAAAATATCTGCAACTTGATAGAGAATGTTTACCATCTGAACAAGCATTAGGAGTCCATTGGAACGTGGCGCAAGACACCATTGATTGAGTGGTTGGCAACAAGTCAATGCAACAAGAGATTCTTTCATCTATTGCCTCAATTTATGACCCTATCGGGTTTGCAAGCCCCTTATTCCTACCTGGGAGGGAACTGAACCAACATCTATGCAAACTTCATTATGACTGGGATGATGAGCTACCTAGGGACGTATTACACAGCTGGGAGACTTGGAAGAACGGACTTATTAGTTTAAATGGATTTCGTATCAATCGGCATTATAAATCTTAGAGTCTTGGGATTATTGATACAGTTGAGTTGCATCATTTTTCGGATGCAAGTGAGCATAATGTTTATGGCACAGTATTGTATTTATGGTTTGTTAACGGGAAGGTAATGTACACTGCAGTTTTATTCTTGGCACGTCGAGGGTGAAGCCACTCAGGACTAATTAACAAATCAGTTGCAGCTACTGTGATGGTGTCAAGTAAGAAAATGTTAATGAAAGAGTGAGGACCGTACTTAAGTATAACAGGGGCTTACTTTTGGACAGATTCTGTCATAGTACCTACATATTTGTGAAATAAAAACAAGAATTTGTGCCCTTTGTGTCTAACCGGGTGGCAAAGATAAGAGAGTGGTCTGATACTCGACAGTGGAGACCTGTGAGTTCGCAACTAGAACCGGTGTACCTAACCTCAAGGAGAGTCCATCCAAATGAGGCAGAGAAACTGAGCATGTGGGTAGATGGACCACATCTTTTTGTGGCTGCACAAAGTTGAGTGGCCAGCACAGCTATCAGAACTGGAGGAAAGTCTGCCCTTCTATAATTAGGGGGATATCAAAAAGGAAGGTATAATAGTAAGTACAGTGGCCATAAAAGAAGCCTGTTTTGGTCAGTTAATGAATGAGGTGTCCAGTTGGAGTAAGTTGAGGAGAATAGTAGTGTGGGTTCAGAGAGCAGCAAATCGATAGAGAATGTTGGTACAGAGAGGAAGGAATGGTGGAGAAGATATATGAGGAGAGAATGTGCTTGAGGTAGACGAGTTGCTAGCAGCAGAGCAGTTGGTTGTAAAGGTAGTACAGCACTAGCTTTATGGAGTTGAGGAATTTAACATTAAAAGTGAGAGCAAAGGTAAACTTGAAAAGCCAATACATGAAGGAGGAATTCTCAGAGGAAGATTAAGTCAACCTCATCTATTGTATGATTTTAAGCATCCTTTAATCATGCTATCTAAGCATTACATCAGAGAACTGTTGATCAAACATTATGACTTTAAAAATGGTCACAATGGGCCACAACACGTTTTAGCAGAATTAAAGAGAAGGTTTTTATTGTCAATGGCTTGTAATCTTTTTGCAGTATCTTACATAACTGTCATATGTGTAAGAGGCAGAACAGCAAAGTAGGTGAACAGGTAGAAGCACCATTACTAATCGAAAGAGTTTCATCTGATGTACAAGGAGTCATATACCCATTTGCAGCAGTTGGCATAGACCTCTTTGGCCCTTTAAACGTCAACATAGACTGAGTTACAAGATCTATCAAGAACGTTTCCACATAGAAAAGATATGGATGCGTCTCTACTTGTTTAAGATATCCTGCAGTTCACATGGAATTCATTAAAGATTTATCAACTGAAAGTTTCATAAACACTATCTTATGTTTTGTATTAAGAAGGGGTCCAGTTGGCATTATTATGAGCGATAATGGATCAAATTTCAAGGGAGCTGAAAAGGATGTGCTTCATACCATGAGAGTCTGGGACCGATGACTCAAAGATTCCTTTGCAGCAAAGGTGATTTCTTGGAAATTTAACCCACCTGGAGGCAGACATCAAGGAGGGTATGGGAAAGGGTCATAAGGTCTGTTCATTTTACACTTGTTACTTGGAGAAAATTTAGTAGATTACGTGACACTGTCCACCTTTTTGTGCAAAGCTGAGAAGATATTAAAAGACTGACCAACAACCTGTGTTTCTGACTATCCTAATGATGAAGAAATAGACAGTTTACAGCTTCATTTACATACCCCCAACAACCAAAAACCTCAACAACCCAACTCCTCTTAGCATGAATGTACACTGGGTCACAAACTTGACATTAATCTACAGATAGAATGGATACATAGTTTCAAGTATATTTACCATTATTGTTGCTGTTGCTGTTCCTTCCTTGCCTCCCCAACATTCACCTATGTTTGGACACTTTGCCTCCTCACAAACCTGATGAACAAAATATTCTAATGAACAAAAAGTGGTACTGCAAGGAGATGCAAATGCAGTACTTTTCATGGGCACTGATTTTCTAACTGAACAGCATTTGGATGAAAAGACATAGTCCACTGGGTTGCCTCTTGTTATACTACCTTGCAAATTCATTAATCTCACAAAATTAAACATTATCTTCTAGCCACAATACTGAAGCCTTAGATGGGGGGAGGGGGGTGCAGGGCAAGTGAGGACTTTAAATTTTAAATTAAATTTCAAATGCCTGTTGCATTGGTAGTTTAATACTTTGAGGTTCCTGAGATAGAAGTGAGTTACTAGGAGTTGTTTGCTTATGTTATGCAATGTTATACCATCCCTCTTCACATTGTTTTGGATCCTTTTTCGCAATGTTAAAAAGTATTGGCATAATCCTCATGCTCCTCTCTGTGCTGTGCTCAGTATTGCCAACCCCGCCCCCCTGTCTAAATGACAGCTATACACAACAATATCCAGTCCTCATTTAAATCTAATTACTCTCTGATAAAAATATTGTTGGTGAAAAACTTGTGGTAGACAAGAAACTTTCTAATGAGTAGCGACATACAGTTTACATGTGTACATACATGTCACACAGACTATTCATCTAGGAAAGAATATGCAGGAATATTGATAATTCTGCAGATGGTATGGGAAATGGTACCACTGGTACTGCAGATGATCATACACCTGTTGATAATCATTATGATAATGATAATAATATGATGACCATGAAGATACCTCCATTGACTGTCTTTGACAAAAGTCTTCCCCCTGATGAATAGCTTATAAATTTATATAATCTTACACTGTGATGCTCAATTTATCTGATCTTGAATTTTTGCCTCCTTTATCAGTACCAAATTTTTAGTTATCCTTACGCATCATTGGAAGGGGGCTAAATTGTATGACTTTTCTTTACCAAAGGATACACCTGTTTATATCAAGATGTCTGAAATCCATAAGCAGTTTATCTAATGCTGAGAAAGTATCTGGTTTGGATATCAAAGGTACAATGAACCTAAAACTCATGTTGAAAGTGAACAATATAGTCATTGAGGCTTCATGAGCCAAAACACAAAAAGTTATGGACTCTTTTCATATTTTTTCATTCTATTTTGCTGCAAAGGTAAATCTTTCTCTTCAATGTTGGGGTGGTCTTCAAAGTAACAAATTAAAGTCCCATGATATTGATTAGGTACCTCCTGTGGAAATTCATTTTCAAAATAAGTGCATTGGGTGCTTAATCAAGTATTCATGGACTCCTTTCTTTGCGCATTCCTCAAGTACTAAACATACCCAAGACAAGATATCACTTGTAATACCTACTACATCAGTATTCTTTTTAAAATGGGCATTATGAAATAACTGCTTCCTTAATACAGACAAATTTGGTATACAAAAGGGCCTAATACATATGCACAACAACTATTTAACATGCTATAAGTTTGGGATACTACTTGGGTAAAAGAGACCAAAAAAGAAAAATTTTCATCTGCTTTTCCACAGGGGAATAGAGGTTATTGCATTATGAAAAAAGTTGCATTGATTTGCATCAATATCTATTGCAAAGATATATTACTGTTGCAAGCTTCAGATCTCTAAGTGTATCCTTTAGTCTATGATAGTTCTTCCCCATTGGAAACTCTGTCTTCAACCACGGTGGCAACCTCAACCTTGACAAAAAATAAAAGAAAAAACCCCAGGTTTTCATTAAATGATTAAGAGACCACCTTCATAACTGTTCTATGCATCCACCTGATGGTTAGCCATAAACTACTATAGCAGCCAAAAATTTAGGAAGATAGCTAAATCATACATGGATTTAGATACCAGTGACCCACTAACTTTTAGTGAGGATTGAAACCGCCTTTGCTACTCAGAGTGACAATTCTTGCCATGACAGTAAATGTGTAATATTCAACTAAATGGCATGAATTTAAAATCCCTTCATCAATAACTTGACAAAGTAGAACAGTAGAGCAACTGCCATGGTAAATCACATTTGCTGCCTTGGTTTAGGGTTTGGTATCAGTCCATTACAACTTCCTCAACTGTCTTTTAACTACTCTCCTAAATGATATTCTAAAATATATTCTTTATAACAACAACAATCAGATAAGGAAAGTCTTGATGGTGACACTTTCCATTACTTAAACAAATAAATAGATTGTAGTATCTAGTAACAGCTGTACTAGTATCAGTGTGATAACTTCGTGTACACTGTATTGTTAAGATTAGGCCAATCAGATGTAACTAGTGTCCAGGAATAGTATCGCCTGGTGCTTTTCAGGGCAGGAGCCTGTTACATAAAACTTTTATTACTTCATTAGTGCTAATTATTAGCAACTAATGGATTTGAAGTGTTGCATAAAAATTCAGATTCATTATTTCAGTGACTAATATATTAGTGCATTCCATTAGTGGGCAAAAGAAACATTAGTTTATCGTGAGCTGCTATTGCATAAAACACTGCCCAAAGCCTCTACTAATTTATTATCACTTAAAAGTTTCATGGGTGACTGTAGCAATTAGAAATACTTCATCAATGAAGTGATTAAGGATGGATTCCTGAGCAATTTCTGCATCACAGGTGAAATAAATGATCTCAAATTGGTCGAAATTTTGAATGGATGGCAGAATATCCAAGTGTCAGATATCGATTAAGTGACTGACTAGTCATTTCTGCACTATTTAGTGCAATGGTAAAGTCTTCGTTTTATGTGTGGGAATTTGTGGGTTCGATCCCTGTCAGTGCCACAAGCACTTCATGTACAGTGAGTTCTATATATATATATAGTGGTAGCACATCAGCAATAGTAACTCTACTGACCATGTGACAAAGACTGAGCTGATTGAGATCAGAATGGTAAACACTTAAACCATTTGGTTGTAGAAAAGGCACAATAAAACCTTCTATGAAAGGTAAGTTGCATGATTTTCAAGTTGGTTCCAATTTTCACCAACATCCACCTTCTACATATTGACATCTTGTTTTTCTACATCTGCAAGGACAAGTTTCTGTGATGTATGGGTTTGTCCACCTTGGACGATTTAGCAACTAGTTGAAATCTCCACTATCCATACATGAGTTGTATATGGTGGGGTTATCCAAATATAACACTTAAAAACTTGCCTGATAAAACCCTCTAAATCTCATACATCCTACATAACATCATCACAGGAACTGGAGAATGTTTATGCTCACCATATATATTTCACAACTTACCTCTTGCCTTTCTTTCTTTTAAGAGGGTTTTCTTCTGGGGAAACATCACCTGATATAAAGTCACCTAGGCCTGGTCCATCTCGTATCAGCTCTTGCTTTTCTTGAGACAAAGTGCTTTTACAGTGTACAACAGATGATGTCTGAGCAGCCTACAATGAAAATATGAAAAGAAACAACCGCTGGAAGGATGGTGAATTAACTCAGCTCCTAAATACAGTAGCCAGGCTTAAATGCAAATGATCTATATACTAGTGCACACATCTCCCATTCATATATCTATTGTGGCATGTCCTGGAGTCGTTAATTAGAATACCCAGCTGTATTGTACTGTACCGGTACATACACTTGGTTACAGTACATACATACATATCGGTAAAGCAAAAAAATATCCCACAAAACCCTTAGATTCTGAGAGCTAAACTTCTCGTTAATCTTCACCACAAATACTTTAAGCAACCATTTAATTTTTACCCCATCCTAGTTACAAATCTTCGTGTAAATTGCAACGCACAATGTAGCAGGATGTATATCGACCACAGTAACATTAACAGTGATACAGATAACATTATTGATAAATAAGCATGAAAGACATCTCTTTTAATACCCTCAGAAGTCCAACATCTGTACGTAGTAGCACTTGCTTGTAACAATATATGAAGCTGTTACTTCTCCCTCGTGTCAGGCTAGGAAATTTCTGTAAAGCCATGGCTTATATTGCCTATGTTTCATCACTTGGATTGGCAACGTTTTGATCGGAAGGCGAAGACCCCAAACATTAAACTGACAGTGAGGCATTGCCGATGTAAAACGAGGCTATTCTAAGGCCGACAATTTTGAAAACATTTGACATTTCTGTGTTTGAAAACAGGATGCAGCCCTTCTAAATGGAGGACGTTGTGGCCAGCGGTAGCTTTTGAATGTTCGATTTTATAGTTTTGCAAATTTTCACCTTAATAAATACTATTTGTCAACAACGTGACGTATATGTATGTATGTATGTATGTATGTATGTATGTATGTAGCTATAATCAGGACGATTATCTGAACATACGAGAGTGCTCGATGCATGAATGCGATGTAGGCCTATAAATCTATGTACGTATGTACATATATATGTGTTGGTTTTAAGGTTGACAACGCCGGGGTGGCTGTGGAAGACGAGGTCTCCCTGCTTCACAAAATACCCCAAAGGCAAGCGCAAAATTTTAGCCTCTGCCGACCAAGCCCATCTCCTGGCCTTCCCGTGACAGAACTGTTTCTACTAACAGGAAAAGGGGTGAAAGGCGAGTCACTGGGGCCTGACAACAAGTTGCTCCTACTATTCTATGGGTAGCAGCAACTCTGGGGGGCATATGTCAACAGAGAGTCATCATGGCAAAGGAGTTTTGTGGTCCTGCGGAAGGACTTTACCGTCAACGGGGAGCACACCTGCCCAAGTTTTCTGGGCACCATAGTGAGAAGGATGCTAAAAAAACCTGCGATGGACATAGCTACCAGTCAACTGGTACAGACTTGTCATCGGAGAACAACTGTGGAAGTTCAGAGAGTGGTATATATTTGGTACAAATATGTGTCACTTAAATCCAGCGATATACAGATGTCTTATCTAGTCATAAATGTTCTGAATGTTTCTGTTGTATAAATACATGCCTTTCAGAAAGTCCTATGGCGATGGAGGAGTGATGACTAATGCAGGTCTGACCGGCTGGATGCATGCAATCACAAATCTGCAAATAGGCGGCAGGAAACTTTTCTTAACATCGTTACCTTGTCTTTCTGGACAGAGACAGATCTGGGCGGGGTACCCTGTGTCTGAGCAGGGAGAGCACTGCTCACCCAGATACATGGGAAGGTACTAGAAAAGGTGCACCAAAAATTGCCTGTCCTTCAAAGCTGGTTAGTCTGCTGCGGCTAACGGCGGTTCGTTTTTTGTAGTAAGAACAAAGCTGAAAAGAAATATAAGAAACTTAAAACGAGACTTAATATTAGGTGCTGGAACGTAAGAACACTTCTGTACAATGACAAAAATGATAGACCGTAACGCAGAACAGCTCTTGTCACAAAAGAGTTGCAACGTCTGAATATTGATATCGCCGCACTCTCTGGAACTCGTCTCTCAGAAGAGAACCATATCTCAGAGGTAACATCAGGTTACACTATCCTTTGGGTTGGCAAGCCAAAAGGAGAAAGGCGTGATCGAGGAGTAGGTTTTGCATTTAAAACAGATTTGGTTGCAAAAATAGAACGTCCATGTGGCATTAGTGATAGAATCATGAAACTACGCCTTCCCTTGAATGGGGATAGACACCTGACACTGACTTCTCATATATGACCAACACTAAATGCAAATGAAGGGACTATTTCATAATTTTATGAGAATCTTAGAGATGCAGTTAGATTAGCAATAAGAGAAGAAAAGCTAATAATCCTTGGTGACTTCAACAAAAGAGATCATCAAATATGGAAGTCTTTGGGTCCCCATTTAATTGGTAAGATGAAAAGCAATGGCTTACAGTTGCTTCAGTTTTGTTTTGTATTCAATCTTGGAGTCGGTAACACCTTCTTCCGCCAAAAAGAGAAACATAAAACTAAATGGTCTCATTGTAGATCCAAACACAACTACCTTATCGATTTTATCATTATTAGGAAAAAGGATATAAGTGACTTATGAAATGTGCGTGTTCTCTGTAGTGGGGAATGTACTACTGATCACAAATTGGTCCGCGGTAAGCTGAAGTTACGAATTCGCAAGAAAATACGCATGAGTGGTATGAAAACCCCTAAACGACTTAATGTATCCAAACTACAAAAAGTAGAAACAAGAACCGCACTTTGCAAGATGATGGACGATGTTAACTTTGACGGCACATGGGAATATTTCAAGAACAACGTGTATAATGTTGGAACCAAAGAGCTAGGCTTCACTGACAGACATCATAAGGACTGGTTCGATGACAATAATAACACTACCAAGGAGCTAATCAAAGTCAAGCATTCGCTTTATCAAGACTTTCTAAGCGCATCACCAGACAATCGTAGAGAAGCAGTAAAAGCACTTAAGGAACACAAGGCACTCTTGCAACGTGAGCTCAGGAAGATGAAGAATGATTGGCGGAGCAACATGGCAAATGAAACGCAAAAAGCATTTGATAGACACGAGACAAAAACATTTTACCAGCTTCTACGAAAAGTTTTTGGTCCTAGATCACCTCATATTGCACCTCTAAAATTACTTGATGGTAGAACCACAATAAAAGATCCCGAAGGTATACTGGAGCGCTGGACTGAGCATTTTACCAACCTGTTCTTTAACCCCTCCATTGTCGATGACTCAGTTATTAATGATCTACCCCAGAGTCGAATAATCTGGGAAATGGGCAATCCTCCAACATTTGATGAAGTCAAAAAGGCTATCAACCAAGTAAGCATCGGCAAAGCCCCTGGACTTGATGGAATTTCAATAGAGCTTTTACGATTTGTTTGTAACAACAGAACCTCAGCAATCCTTCATTTGATCACACAATTTTGGGAAGGTAACCCAATCACACAGGACTGGATTGATGTCATACTGATTTCATTGTACAAAGGAAAGCATTCTAAATCTGTATGTGATTATAATCGAGGCATAACCCTTCTAGAAGCAGTTGGAAAAATTCTTTCCCGCCTCCTATTAAACAGGTTAACCTTTTTCATCACTCCATAAGGAAATCCGGAAGCACAATGTGGCTTCAGAGAAGGAAGAGGTACTACTGACATGATTTTCTCTGCCAGACAGGTGCAAGAAAAATGCATTGAACAGTAAACCCCATTATACCAAGTGTTTGTTAATCTGACAAAGGCGTTTGACACCGTTAATCGTGATGCTCTATGGAGGATACTTGGGAAACTGGGTTGCCCTCCAAAGTTTGTCAACCTAGTAAAACAGCTACACCACGATATGAAAGTGCGCCTGTGTTTCAATGGATTTCTCTCAAAGGAAATCTCTGTAGACAATGGAGTGAAGCAAGGAGATATTCTCGCACCAACATTCTTTTCTATTTACTTTACCATGCTCTCGTCATATGCCTTTCATGACTGTGAAGCAGGAGTATCTATCAGAGTTAGAACAACAGGGAAGCTATTCAACCTGAGGAGATTTAATGCAAAGTCCTTAGTATTTAACTCTTTGATTCAAAAGCTCCGATAAGCCGATGATGCAGACTTTGTGATTGACTCCCAGGAAGATTTGCAGTTGGTAATGCATCGCTTCTCTGCAGGCTGTGATGCTTTTGGTCTCACAACTAGCACTAAAAAATCCATGGTCATTTTCACACCGCCTCCTGGCATGCCTTACAGGGAACCATCGATTGTAGTAAAAGATATTAGGCTTGATGTGGTAAACACTTTTTCTTACCTTGGAAGTACAATCTCTAGGGATGGCACTATCGATTCTGAGATCTATGCCCGCATAAAGAAAGCAAGCGTTTCCTTTGGTAAGCTGGAAAGCAGGGTGTGGTCTGATAGGGGCAAGTCTACAAGACCTGTGTGCATCTCTTCTTTATTCCTCGAAGACGTGGACAACTGACCGGAGACATATAAGCTGGTTTGAGCGTTCTCATCAAAAATGTTTAAGGCACATCCTTCGCGTAAAATGGCAGTCACTAACACCAAACACTGTTATACTTGAAAGAAGTGGTTGCACGAGTATTGAAGCTATGTTCATGTTCAACCAGATGCGATGGACTGGACACACTGTGAGAATGAAGGATGAGAGGCTTCCCAAACAACTTCTCTACTGGGAACTAAGAACAGGAAAACGCCCAAGACATAAGCCTAAGAAGAGGTTCAAAGACAATGTGAAGGAAAATCTGAAAGCAATGCAAATAGATGTTTGTGACTGGGGAAAAGAGACGTTGAATAGAGCTGCATGGAGGTATACACTTTTGGGTAGGGTGTGATATGTTTGAGAGAGAGAGAGAGAGATTAAGGCGCGCCTCTATTAAACGTCATCTCAGAAAGGGAAAAATATGTCATTTGAAATGGCTGGCCAACAGTCTTGGAAATGTGATGTTTGTGAACGGTTGCTGTTGTCCAAAGCAAGCTATGTCAACCATATGAAATCTCAGAGCAACAAGACTAATTGCAACATGTGTAATCTGCAATAAGATCTGGAAGTCTGTTTCTGGCCT
>JAAAKL020005670.1:0-18969 GCA_010016065.2 Carybdea cf. marsupialis auct. non (Linnaeus, 1758)
TATTACCCCCACAAGGCAGCAGGGTGGTTTTGAATTCGGAGTTTTTGACCTTCTCCTAGCCTTTTCCCCTCCAAGGGCTACCCCGCAAAGGCAGCAGGGGGATTTGAAATCAGAGTATTTTGCCATCTCCTATCCACGTGCGCTGGCCAGGCAAGGTACCACATGGAAGTACCATACAAAGCTGTAGGGAGACCAATTCTATCAGCAGGAACGTGATCCTTGGCCTAAGGGCCCTTGCTGGGCTAAGGTTCTACTCCTCTACACCCTTGCGGTTGCAGTTTAGTCTCATACCCAGGAGACTTATTATCATTATTATTATTATTTATTTATTTTACACACCATCGCAATCCATCTGGCTACACTAATAGACTACTCTCTAAAACTCTACGTCGACATCCCTGGATACCCTAACCCTTGCGAATGTTTCAACTCTCTTTCTTCCGGAGTTAGCGTTCTTAGATAAATCGAGTGACAGACCCTCTATGAACGTTATAGAGTGGACTGTGGATTTCGAAACGAACTTGGAGAAGTCGCGAGACTATAAAGAAAGAAAATACAGTTCACTAAAAGATCACCTAGTTAACGCAAACGTCGACTTCAATCTGATCTAGTTAGACGTTTCCACCCTTGGCCTTGTATCCAAAAATATTTCTGGGATAAAAAAATTCCTGAAAAGATACAACTTAAATCCTGGCCTTAATCTGGGGAAATTCTCGGAAGCAGCTATAAGGTCATCATGCTACATCTTTAACCGCAGCAACAAAGTGTGGCCCAACCCTAAGAGTCATTTGTTTTACTGACGGTATTTTATATATACATTTTTCTTTCTTCTTAACCTCAACGTTGTAAGTTAGTTTTGTTTTTGTTTTGCTTTAATAACTCTTTTCGTTGTATCCTTCCATTAATCTCATTGTCCCGTTTAAAGTGATGCAGCTGGTGAAAACAGTGGGAATTGTACGAAGCGAAAAAAGGAAATAGCATATGTATACTCATATATACGAAAGAAATAGCTAGTGTTTAGTAAAAATATTATTATTTATTAACTAGTCTACTGTTGATCTGCTTGACTGTGTGTCCATTGTATTACAGGTCTGTCAAAAGAACTTTATAGTTAGCATTCATTTCTTATTTGACTTTAGCAAGAGTCAAGACTATACATCATTACTTAATGATGATGGTTTTTGTGGATTTTGTGTACTGTAGTCCGTTTTCATCTTCATCAACTTGATAAAAGTTTGACACCGTGTGATGAGGCCATACCGAAGCCAATGATCTATGTACAGATCGACATGTCCTCTTTCGTCTAAATCACGTGTTTTCTGGGCTTTCAAACGGCCTTTATAGAGAACCTAGACGAAATATTTGTTATTAGTTTAGAAGGGTAAGATTCAACAAAGTGACTCTAAGTTTTTAGTTGGAGACTCAAATACAAAGCTACTAAGGAAGTTCTTTTATGTAAACTAGAGGTTTTAGACACATAATAGAAGCCTCATTGTGTTGCTTGTAGTCGGTCTAGGTATAAAAAATTAAGGAAAGGCTAAACAGAGAAGTAAACATCCCTTGATCCAATATATTTCTAAATGATCTATTGAAATCGATCCAGGTATTTTCATCGAGAAGGGTCGTAGGAAAGGTGGTCCCATTTGTTGATAGAAATGAATGACTGGCTGCCAACCAGTGATCCATACCAAATGATAGTATATATAAACTTTATTGGCATTTCCATAAAGAGCAAAACCGCTGACATGATACTGGCCATGGAGTGGAGTTGTCACCTTGTAATAGGTTTGTCGTTCATATGTTTTTTACAACGGAGTTTCGCTGCGACGTTAAAGGAGAAGACACCTGAAGAGATTCAGGAGGACATAAATGAAATTCAAAAAAAGATAACAGGAGATGATCCTCGCTCACAAACGTTAAGAGAAACACTTGACACTCTTAAAGGGACCGTCAGTACCACAACTAAAGAACCTGAGAACAAGAAGAAGGTGGAGACTGCTATTTCAACTATCGGTGGTGTTATAGATAAATTTCAGAGCGACGATCCTTTAGAGATAGCCAATGGATGCTTTGAAATGCTGGTAGGCTTTGCAGACATTGCAAAGCCCTTGGCAGGTAAGTCAAATATTTTGTATACTTTGATAAATAGGCATTTCATCAGTTCTGTGCCTAGAACTCGAAGTAAGGACATCTTTAACTACAATGCGGTGGGAAAGTGTGACGTTACGATTTTGAAAATTTTTGAATTACGGGGAAAAAACTCAACTTTCATTTTACCCTATTAGTGAGAACGCCAATGGCCAAAATTGAGAGTGATGCCCTTTCCCAACACTAAGATATTAGGTTTCAAAGTTTTGAGTCTCTCTAACAAAACCCTATTATTTAATGCTGGTTCCTAACTTAAGGAACCAAGGAATATCAACAGCGTTTTGACCAGAGATTTTTGAGATTCAAACGCCTCTAGTTTAAACAATATATACACTACAGGTCTGCTATTTTGGGCAACAGCCTATTCCAAGCTTGCCTTTCTATATATGGAGTCAAATCGTACTATTTTTAATTTTTTTAATTTGTGACCTCATCACTATCCCTCCGCATTGAACAGTAATGTAATATCCTTTAAACGTCGGATAAGTGCCGACTAAGTAAAGAAAATGTCGTAAAATTATGACTAAACTTGGGTCTGTTTTATTCACACAAAAAAATTTCGGTGTTTACTATCCTTTATTAGGAAAAAGAGGATTCTGTTTGAATGCGCCTTAATTCATTTTTATGACACCATAGGGGGATGGGGAGGAAGGGATTTGGGGCGTGTGGCCGTGTGGTCTAAAAGTTTGCCTTGAAAACCACCGACCCGTGTTCGATTCCAGCACTGGGAAGCTTTAACAACTTCTATTTACCATACTATGGGGGCCCCACCCAGTCCATGTGAGGGAAATTGGGGAGACAGAAACTCAAGAAGCCCGTCTGATGGATTGTGCCTGTGTTTTGACAGCCCAGCTTTGTCACACATGTGTCACGCTGAACATGCTTGAAGAACACGTCAGCGTACAAGTGTCTGTGGTCTACTCAGCCACTCACTTTCACTCTAATTCGCAGAGTAGGTTGCTCATCTGATCGTACAGTAGAGCTCTCTTCCGTCGTATCGACGGGAGAATCCATCTATCATTCTTGAAACAGACTAAACCTATGCTGAAGGCTTGTTCTAGGTCGTATTCTAATCATTAAATGGAAAATTTACAATGAGGAGATATAATTTTCTTTAAATGTATTTCAGCTTTCTAATTCCTTAAGTGAGTATAGTCTGTCGTACATTTATCCTATCGTATATTCTAATGTGTTCTCCACTTTCGTTCTTAATTCCGACAAATATTGCCCACCGTGGTCTAGTGGTTAAGGAATCGGACTCACATGCCAGAGGTTGACGCCAACATTTTGGGAACACAAAACTTTATTTACTTTCTATCATTCAGGAGAGTTCAAGTAAAAATGGCTTAGAGTGTCTTTACAAAATCAAATAATTTTGTTGTAAATTGGAAGTCGCAGACTAACGATCATTGTTATTAACATCCAATCATGTGGTGTCGAAATATTATTTTCTCCTAAGGTTTCAATTTCAAACATGTGTTGCAGTAACTGATTTAACATGTAACATAAATGTCATTGAATGACTCCCTCCTTGTAACAACTTCATGTATCTGTCTTCCCAAAGTGGTATAAAAGTCTTACGTAACTGATATATTTGACTTCACTAATCCCCTGTATGACCTTAACATTACCAGCTCCATGTTATTCTACATAATTTTCTGTTTAAAGCGTACCTCGTCCAGTCAATCTGGTAGCCCGGACAAAGTAAATACGTTTACAGAAAATCTCCTTCCATTGTCAGGTTACCTGCCTCATAGTGCCATAATGATGTCCTCCGGTGGATAATTTCCAAAAATGAAGGTTACCATCTATGTTTCTACAGCTCAGTTGATAAAGAAGTATAACACTAGGGAGTGGTTAACGGTTCGAATCCCGCTGGAAACATTTTTTCACTTCCCTCCGAAAAACATTAATTTTTTTTTAGTCATTGGAGCAGAAATACTCAACATGTTTTAAATTTTCCTTCCTGTAGCTTTGTCACCCTTGTTTCAATTTATTTCGTTGGTGATCGGGATTGTCGGATCAGGAAAGACTGAGGAGAGTGTAGGGGACATCATTGAAAAGGCCCTGACTGAACAAAGAGATAAGGAATTAGAGGACCTGGCTCTCTCAACTAAACTGGTGCTCGGGACTTCCAAAGCCTTTCTGGATGGTATGAAGCTTTCCGATGGGACATTGTCCGAAACTGAAGTCTCTGCATTGGCTGCTAATATTCCCATCTACCAAGGAGTTAAAATGATATCTCTTTTAATGGAACGAATTAAGAGAGCAAAGCCAAAGACAGCGACGGAGGCAGAAAGAATTCTCTCTCTAGCGGAATTGTTGATTGACTTGATCAGTTTTCGAGATTTTATTGTCACTGATTTGTATTGTATGATAGCACAGGCAAACCACAGCCCACGCATTGCTGCTGGTGTAAACGGAGTAAGAAAAGTCACTCAAGAACGCCTCAGAGTGGTGATGAAAGATGTACTTAGGGGAGACGATCCTGATCGCTGGTTATTACTATCGTATTTGTATCCAAAAGATAGAAGTAATCAAACAATAAAGATTTTTAGATTCTTCAAATCAGCCGGAATAACAGATCTGCCAGGAATCAATATTGATGTGTCTGGAAAAAAAATCTTTTCTACTCTACGTTGGCCTGACTACTGCATGAGGGCGCAATATGATAGAACGTATATGTTAGGAAATGAAATAATTAAAAAAACCAAGAAGGACTGCCATATGTCATTGTTTAAATTAGATGATGGATTCTATAAAATTGTTGATTCCAGGAACAGGATTGCGTATGCAGGTGACAAGAAAATCCATCTTGGAACAGCGGAGGTCGATGATTTGTACAAGTTCAGTTTTATTCCTGTACGGAAAGATGGGAAAGTGGCATATCTCTTATCAAATTACAATTGGCCGAGCAAGTTCGCCTACATGTGGAATCATGGGAGCGGCACAACTTACTTTCACGAGGGTATTCCCTCGTCGTGGGAGCAGTATATTTGGACAATTAAGAATCTTTAATTGTTAGTTAGTGAACCAATTTCTGAAAATCAGTAGATGCAGGAAAAGTAGATGCAGTAGTAATAGTAGAGACTACAAGAGACTTCTCCCAATTTTTGTAAAGGTTTAACGCATGTATAACGTCTATGAAACGCACGCGATAAGCCACATTTATATCATTGTGCAATCTCTTCTTTTGAGAATACCTGGTATACTTTCCTGGTTCGTTATTTTCCTTCCCCTCCCCACTCCCCTCCAATTCCCGTTGAAGTAATAGAATAAGGATCACCAGCAGGTCAATAATTTCTTTTCTTGATGAGATAATGTAATACAACGAGATCGTATGACATAAACACTTACAGACAAGAGTGGCATGGCGAACCTTCTCAAAATAGGGGGAGGGAGGACAAGGATTTATCCAGAAATCACACTTTACTTTTAAAAAATTAACAATTGTAAAAATTACACAATCTATTTGATTAATATTGCCTCATTATTAGTTAACAATACCGCAGACCTATTTTTGGCACACCCCAGTAAGTAGGTCAGATATGGACAAATTGAAAACTTGACATTTCGGAGGAGTGGAGGGACATGTCCTTACAATCCTCCCCGTGGCTACACCGCTGACAGACAGCATATTACATTAAGGAAATTTATGGTTGAAATGAGGCAAGGTTTCTAGTCGAATTGGCACCCTAGAAAACATGTTTATTCTTATTATGAAAGTGATACGATCTTTCTTAAGACAGTGGTAAAAGAATAGAGATTTATGCGGCTGAAGAGTTTTGTTAGGTAGGCATGTTACTACAAATCTTAAAGACAACACAATTGAGATGGTGTTCCATTCAACTCAGCAGACTTGGATTTAGTAGCACGGAAAGTGGTGGACGCTTAAGAACTCAAACCAGTCGTTTTAGGCTGTAGGATAAACAAACCGAACATTTCCCAATAGATAGAAGCCGAGACCTCCTGTCCAATTTTTAAAATTGATTTTCACTGAATTATTCTGTTTTTGAATTTCAAAACTGAAAAATTATTTCATAGTAAAGCGAGTGAACAATCCCAGTAATGTCAGACTACTAACTATCCTAAATTTATCGCGAACCTATAAAAAACACTGACAATTTTCCGACCTCTTCATGCTGAACCATTTTCTATCAGCAAGTTGGCTTAATATTTATAAGTTTTTAAATATATTAACAAATGAGCTCTTCTTCTAGGCCAACTGCGCCAAACACTTCCCTGCCTTCTTTTTAAGAACAGAAACATACGTGTTTTCAAGTTCAGAGAGACATTAACGTCACTCACTGCTTTTACCAGGCGATCTTCTTGCGAATGTACGATACCGTATATAACTTAAGCAACAATAAACATTTTGTAATATATATTCTTTCAATTTTTCCATCTGACACTGGTCTCCAAAAGTGTAGCCAGCTAAATTAACTGGTAGATAAATTATTTTGAAAACTCTATTATTAAACATAGGAAGGGAAATCGTCAATTAAGAAAAGTCAGCACTAAAAACAGTTTCTTGTAATAAATCAGCAAAAAGATCTCTATTCAGCAAACTAAGCCACATTTTCAGGCTTCAGCAAACGCAAGGTTCGGATCTTTGTTGAATGAAAAAGATTTAGTTAGTGGCCTTTACCTCGTATCTATCCATATATTTTTAGAAAAATGAGAATTCTAGGTATGTTTACCAGTTAACTGAAAATGCAAGCTGTATTCCAAAGATTGGATGATGTTTTCTACGTTGCGTTAAGTAACGCTTGACGTTTTATCATGCTAAACGTTATCTCCACGCACTGGTCAAAGCAACCTTCGTGAGCAGTGGCCGGACTTCTCCGGAGAGTCGATCTCGTAATTCGTTCAGATCCGACCTTAAAATTTAGGTCAGTACTGAGGATAAGTATAGGTGGTTTGACATCATGAATCTTTTCATTTTGACGTGGTTTGAAGGTGAAGTGTCTAGCTTGCTCGATTTTGTAGTACATCCCTCATAAGCCTAGTCAATGCGTCGAACTTTTCAAGGGGTGAACTAAATGAATTTTGCCTCGTAGTCGGAGTAGAGTCCTTTTCAAAGAGAGTCTATTGTTCTAATCACCGTTAAATTCGATTTTCGGATGAGAGGCTCCTCAGTTTGAAACGGATGGCCACGCCCCTGGTCGTGAGTGGAGGTAGAGAACATTCTAAAGGCCTTTCCTCATCTAGTCGAATGGTCACTTTAGTTAGATTTGTTTCTTAGTGTAGGCCTACTGCAGTCTGATATATTTGAGTATTATCAGGCTTTGTACTGCAAATCAATTTTCCACTATTTCTACAATAAAGAAACGAGTAATTTGAAATTGGGTATGTATTGGCTTCCAAACAGTAACGTTTTGCCTAATAAATAAAAGCCGTAATCTCTCTCCACAAATTCACCTGCAAAGAGTCGCTGTATCAGGAAAGCAGCACTTGGACAGGTGAAACACTAAAACATTTAAAGTACTTACTTCATGTCAAAAGAATGAAAACTGGCGACTTATTACATGCCCCACGCTTTTAAACTCAACAAGAATGCTAACTTTGATCTGGATTTATTTCAAAGACATCACTTCCTACCAAGTGAATGCTAGGGAGATTTAAGGCCTCAATATGGTTTAGAAGCGCGATTCCCTCATTCGGTCTGTAATTCCTCTGAACTATATAACATACCACTAAAAGACAGGTTGCCAGTGGACAAGTGAGGCATTCATCCAACGCGGCAATATTGTGCAGTTTTTTTTATACAATATCTAATGTGTTAACATCGTAGAATAACACAGTTTCATTGAAATAAATTAATGAAACAGAGTATTGATTGCTATTTGATGACACCCGTATTTCCATCGCCGTTATCAAGAAAGACTTGTTCGAAAAGCGCCGTTTATCTACGTGGCTCAAATGTGCAATCCAAGCTAAAACCGTTTTACCATAAATACACTCCTATCCTCTAGTCGAGTTGCGAGTGTAAATATGATAAAGAAAGTGCATTTAGGCATCATGTTTGTCCTTTTCTATAAGAGCCTACGTTTAAAATATCGATTTTTTACGTTTGGTAGATCTACCACAAGCAAGAAACTGCATGCAACATTATTTGTGTGACCGTAAGAAAAAAAAATTGCCTTTAACCCTAGAATTCCTTTAATTTCAACTATCCTTACTTTATTGATTGAGATCTTAACCGCCGTAGCTCGTATAAAATTGTTTTGGAAAACTGAAAGTAACTGCATGTTGTCCTTTTTTAAATGTTCATAATCCAAGGCACGCAAGAAGCATGAATTATTCTTGATCTGACATAGTAAATAATGTCGTTTCTTAAAGCTTCTCGAAAGCTGGAGAGGCAAGCGCAATCCTTGTTATAATTTCGTCCGATGCATTTGAGATCAATAATCTGAAGAGGACATATTTCCTAACAATGTCATATATGATGCCTTCAGAACCTTTTATTCTGAGCGTAGATTTTGTATTCCCATTTACAATAGCTCACTCCAACTCCATTGAGGGTATTTTTTACTTTTCTAATATCAAAGCAAACAGTATCATACTCTAAGCATACCAAATGTCTATAGCGAGATTTGAATTAAATTTAGGACCATTCTTCGAGCGAGAAATTTGCAGGTTCTGCTAACATGTTGAAAATCATCCTGGCTTTATATTGAGCATTATGATCACTTCAGCTCTCAGCTAAAAACTGATTTGATCGCAAAGTTGTAAGGTAACTTTCCGCGTACCAAACAGCGGCTTGTGCAGAATGTAGTAGATGGCAGAAGGATTTCATAACGTTTATTGCCTGCATTCATTGCAGCAAAGAGCTCTTTGTTAGTATAATTCCTTGTAGTGCTTTTGGAGAACCATTTGGGCACTTCTTTCAATAGAAATCCAAGGGTTGATGTTAGCTTTCACAAAGCATATTGAAAATAAAGGCTCTAGGAATATCATATACATTCTGCTTGAATGCAGCTACAATCATGGACAAATAGAAGCTAGACTTTTACTAAATTTCGGCGAAAATGGATTAAATCACGCAAGACACTTGCCACATGAAAGGGGTGTCCAGGTCTGGTATTATTTGTTTTTTAGACCTCTCCGCTTAGCAGTAGGGAGGTCTGACATGCAAGTGCCCAAAATGCTCGCTTTCAAACTGAACAATATTTTGGAACGGGGATTGGGGAAACTTTCATATTTTATAGTCCAAAGTTGTAGGTGACTCTTTTTTCTGAACAAAAGAGAGTCAAGCTGGGCAACCATGGTTGCAGCACAATCTGAGCCAACACAGTGTGCCAGATTCAAACCCAGACAGCTCTTCAGGGCCTCAAAAAGTCTTTTGTCAGTAGTTGTTGAAACACATAGAGGACCAGCATATGCAGAGCATGGACGTAGATTCTGGGGGGGCTGGTCCACCTCACTTTTAAGGATGGATGGACAATATCTCCTTCATTCCCGTCGTTTTGGCCAAGAAATGGCAAATTGTCCACGTTTAATCCCCACCGCCCCCATTCTTACAGCGATCTGAGCACATGATGCACAGTAGATTTGACTTGAAAATTCATTGAAAAAGCGAATATGAATTGGCTGATGAAAATGAGAATAGCAAGATGTTTACTTATCTGCTGAAACAACAGTGGATTCATAAACAATCCATAAAAATGTTTTTTTCTTCAAATTGTCTCCAAGCTCTTCTTTTTAAGAGCGCTATGACTAGACATGTCCACTGCTACCTGTATTTTAAACGTTTTCACTTCAACCCCCCTGGCTCTTTTCTTTCCATCGGAACATTAGCAAATGGTGAAAATTTAGAAGATAATTACTACACAGGTATTTTATATATGCTTTTCCTATTTCTCATGATTTGAAAGTTTGATACTTTTGGTTTTATTGTGTGGTGACATATTTTGCAAACGGCATTTTCCGATCTACCTGAAGCTTGTCTTACCCAGATACACTTACCCTTACGTTTCTTTCCATGATTTTACATAAAATCTTCCATTGCCATATGCACACTTCCATTTAGACACTTGCCACACTGACAATGACGACCGACCTATCTACCTATTATACAGCCTCAATTGTTTTGCGTCAGCAACACATATTTCCAACATAACGATATTCATAAAAAGCTTTGACGAAATCGCAATGAAAACACAGGCTAAAGAACTTGAAGTGCAACATGTATGTAACAGACAATTAACTGTTCAATTCCAAAGAGAATTATATATGGAATCTTGTAGTCTATCATACTTTATGTACAACTGTATTTACTCTTACGGATTGCAGCATCGAAGTGCAGTGAAAGGAAATCATTTCTCTTCATTATCTACTTTCTGATATTGATCAGAATACAGGCTAGAACAAGCCTTGAGTATAGCGTCAGTCTATTACAATATTAACAACCAAACGGTTCACTACAGATACCTTACTGGTATCATACCAGCTAGATTTCTCGACAGAAAGCAGGGGTTACACTATGCCGTAAAGGGGATGCAACTACACGCACTATTTCTTATGCTAGCAATATTCTTGACTGTTTGCTATTCTAAATTCTGCATTGTCACAAAATTATTTAAACACTAGTTTATAGGCAGCTCATTAACCCACATCTCCACTAGACAATTTTATGAAGATCGCTGCAGGAATCGTGGTTACTCATGTGCAGTTAGGATTTTCTTCATCGCTGCAGCGATATAATTCGAGGGTCGAAAAGTAGAAATGGTTTCTACTTTCCGTCCGACGATTTTTTTCGCAGCCTCTTTCTGGCCTTAGCCCCTTCAAACCAGGCATTTTATCATGGCGGCGAGCAGAAATGCGACGGCGTCTAACCTAAAAAACATTTTGAATATTAAATTAGCAAAAACCCAAGACTGGCCTGCAAACCCTCCTTAGCATAAAGAGGAATTAGTAACGATGAACAGAATGTCACCACCACATTCGACATAGAGGCGTTTAAGGAATCCATCAGGCAACATCAATGCTTCTGAGACACAATGGATCAAAGTGGTTAGGTTTGTCTTGGCAAATTGGGCGTGCACCCCCTCGTGCCCCCTGCTGGCTTTGTGCCTGCGCCTGGCGATCTAATTGACTCGAGACTGGCTTATGCAGTTATTATTAGCTAAACTTTAGAAACAATGCTGGTGACGATCGCCTTTTAGCTTTTCACATGTATATAAGCAAAGTGTTTTGGTCGCAAATTTTGTGGCGTTCGCTGCAACGATCGTCATAAAAATCGTCTACTGGTCCTCTCTGTGTTGCACTATTTATCTATCATTCTACATATTTAGTAATTACTCTGCTTCTGGGGAACATGCCTAACTGTCGAGGATACATATCCCTTAATTGTTATAGGCAAAAGATCACATTTTGGCTATGCCTTGTTATTTATATTTATTCGGGTTTGTAATGGCAAGGAAGCTTAAGAGTATATATTCTTCTTATAGTCGGATATAGGGCCTTAATCTGAAAGCCTGGCAGTTATAATTAATGCTTATGAAGACTTCAGTAAGCGATGTGCTTGAATATATGGAAAGTCCAAACCAGAATAATGCTTAGAGAGAGACAACTATAATCAATAGGCATGCGCTAGACGTATTAACCACGCTTTGGATATAAATAAAAGACCCCCCCCCCCCAAAAAAAAGTAAAATAAATGAACAAAACAACAACACAGGTAACAAAAAGGAAATAAAACGCTCATATGGTATCTTCACTTGCATCTTTTGCTCTCTTGAGAGAATATCCAAAATTATAAAGCATAGTCTAACAACTCATGTCGTCGACTGTTCATATGTCCACTCCGGAGGTATTTTCTAACCTTCTTAATCTCATTGACTCATCTTTTTGTGACAATTTTTGTCCAAGATCTAAATACAGTCTCAGGTGAGTATGTTCACTTCATAGGGTCAGTGGAGGTCGAATACGCTTTAGTATGATATACTTAAACTCATTCAACGGCAATGCTAGTATCCTCACATCCACATATTTTTTAAAAAATTGAACGGAGCTTCTTGGTAAAGTTGGGTTACAATTGTTATTGAAGTCATTGTGCCTTTTTATTCCTATGCGGAAAATAGTCTGTTTTCTGCAAATAAGTTGAACTCTTTTTTCAAACTGTTCATACACACGTGAAGTTACGCTTTTTACGTTTTTACACACTTAGGATCTTTGGGCGTAAACATGATCTCTAATTATGATGTTTTCTGCAAGACACTAAGCATCATGAAATAACCAGAATGCTTTCTCTTGATAACCTGAATCGTCAGGATTTCCAGTATAGAACGCAATCCATCCATTGTTGTTTGCTTGCATGTAGGCAAATTTATCAGGCCACTCGCAAGTTGTGATGATGTAAAAATTGCTGTAGCCTTTCTTTACAGGCAGGAAAAGAAATTTTGATAATTTATCAGCTCTTCGATTTGCAGCATTAATGTAGGTGGCACCTGCGTAAGCATTACGACTGGGGTTAACAGTCATTGTGTAATACCCTTCACTCGTCTTAGCTAACCTGAGAGTACATTCGCCATTGCTGTTGTATCTCCTCTTCTTGTTCCCCATCAACCATTCAACGTTGCTCTGTGACTTCATGCAGTTGTCCGGGTATGCTTTAGGGGAGAGGATCTTTCTCCCAGAGAGGTCATCATCAATTTTTGGAAGTCCCTCAATTCCATTTGAGTCAAAATACTTGAAGATCTTCATTGTATCTGCACTTCTTCCTCTGGGGTATAAACAAGCCAATAACAGCCATATTTTAGGATTGTCAGGTACAAATATAGCTTTCATTGCGGATTTGATCTCATCTTTAGAAATCTTTCTTACCTCATTTACACCAGCTGCGATATTTGGACTGTGTTTAGCCTTCATGATCTCCACATACATGTCCATTAAAATAACATCCCTCACACTAGTCAATTTAATAAGTAAGCTAATAAACGTGACTATTCTTTGGGCTTCTTCTTTAGTTGTAGGCTCTGCCTTTTTTATTCTTTGTCCTAGAAGAGACATCATCTTGACACCTTGATAAATAGGAATGTTGCTAGCTAAAGCTGCAACTTCAGTTTCTGATAATGGTCTCTCTTCATCTCTTACACCATCGATGAAAGCTTTGGATACTGCAAAAATTTTCTTGGTTGCATATGCCTCTGCTTCTAGTTCATCATCTCTCTGCTCCTTCAGAGCCTTCTTCACCACATCTGCAACACTTTCTTGTGCTTCCTCTCCTTTTATCATCGCAAATATGGTGGATAATACCATCAATGCCGGAAGCATTGCTACGAATAGAAAACAAAAAATTATTGTTAATACTCTTCTCATTCCTTAAAACATCGAGTGCAGAATTTGATTGTTTTGAATAAGTTAGGTCGCCGACTGTAAAGAGGCATTGGTCAAACAGACTCAATAAACCATTGTATAGAGGTTGCTTTATCGAAGAATTATGTAGGAATTTTTGCAACTATTACATCTACGTAACAAAAGCATTCACATCTGGTAGTAAATAATACCATCATGCCACATGCCATCGTTTATCATTGTTGCCATTGCGAATTAAGTTTATAATTGGGCAGTATGAGCAACACATTGCATTGAAGTGAATGAGAGGCAATGCATTCAACTCACTGTTATCGTATTGCGCCAAGGGAAATAGCGGTATAGCAGATCGACCCGGTTTTATGAAAGCTTGATATGCAGTTAAGCCGATTCTGGGATTTCTACAGCGTTTTGTTTTAAATCAGCAACTTGTGACACCTGATATTATTGTATTTCAGGAGGATACGTTGAAATTTACAATTTCTAGGCTATAAAGTATTGCTGAGTCTTCTTTATCCTGTTAAGAAGTCTGATCTCTTTAGACTGAAATATGCGGAGTTCGGCTAGGGGAAACTTCCACTACTAACACATATTTACGTTAAAAAGTTAAAAAGCGGTGGGGCGTAACAACAAATTTGGAATACTTGCATATTTACTCCTTTTGCCCCCTTTTATCCTCGAGGAAGTCTAACTTTTCTCGGTTTTAATTTCTATTTCTTAATTAAGGTAAATTCTGCCTATCAATCTATGAGATATCCTGCGTTGACACTTCAAAAATGTATTAGCAAGGAAAGCAAAGCGTTATGTAAAGTTCCAATTTAAAGATTTTGGCTCAAAAACACCTGAGAATGCTCTAACCCTTTGATTCGTAATTTTCTAGATATGTCAACTTTAACCAATATGTTGATGCCATAACATGCAAAAACCTAGGGAGTAGGGCTAGTACCCTCTCCCCTCTCAAAATGGGTTAAAGCTCAGCTTAAACCTTTTTTTCTGAATGAAACATGTTAGCAACAGTCTCCCAACAATACGGACCTCAAATAGGTAACAAGATGCCTTTTATTACCTAAGCAATTTTGCTGACTTTGTTATGACTTATTTACAAATGCAATAACAAAGTTGTTGTGAATCATCCATCACAATATGATATTTCATGTATTTACTACCAGTTCTCCTCATGTTTACGAAGGCGGCATGACAACGCTGACTTCACGGAAGAAGGACTGGCATTTTTCTTTCATCGATGCAATTATCATTTCATGATATACCAGTATGCATGTCTGCAAATTAAACATGCTGTTCACTCTCCTTAAATTGAAAATATGAATTTTAATAACCAGGAATACTAGTTTCATTATGTAGAACTGAGCAGTGTTTCTTAACGGGCAAGGAAGTTTTCTTAAGCCTTCTCCTGTTGGTTTAAAGCAAATTCAAGTTACGCCAATGAAGAAAAGGTTTTTGAGGCGGCGACAACAAAAACATACCAACTACCTATTGTATTGTTAATATGACCAGGAGGCAAAGGTTTGAGACAGTTTACGTAGCATCACATTTACCTGATCTATGTCATCACGTTTTCCTACATAGGAATCTTTACAATAACGGGCAAATCCTTCACCCCCTGCCCCCAAATCCTCGGAAAATGAAAAACAATGAAAGCTGTGAATGGAAACAGATTCTTGACCAATTAAATGAAAGATGAACCTGACTCTTCCTAAAGAGTAATACTTCATAACCCCCTGCAAATCTGACTTAAATAATGGATGTTGCACCTTCTTTACTAATACATGCTGTATTTGATGCTTAAATTCAGTCCAAAAAAATTAATAATATTATTAGTAAAAAGGCATGTTCACTGCTATGTAACTGGAACAAACCACTTACGCGCCAATTTGCCAATCACTTCTCCAAGCCCACTCGCCAAATCCACGCATCCGGAAATTATTTCCATAGGATCACCGCTTTGAAATTTTTCAATAACACCACTGGCAGTTGAAACGAGGCCTTCCAACTGTTCTTTACTATCATCATCGGTAATTTTTGAGCCGATATCTGACTTCAGCTTCAATAAGCTACTTCTCAGCTTTTGAGCTTTATCTCCATTACCTCTGACCTTGTCGCTTAGCCTCTGGACATCAGATTGAAGTTCTTCTGTTGTACGTTTGGGTAATGAACCTGCGGAACTCAATGGCACAAGGCAGACGAGGGAAAACAACAAAGAAAAGCGATACCGTGTCCTCGGGGCCATCTTTCCTAATCTATGCAGACCGGTAATGTGCCGCTGTACACTGCTTAAATACTATTGCATGATATGGATCACTAGTCAAAGGACTCCAGCTAATTTCGTTTGAGTAATAAGTTAAAAATTCCACATAAGTTTACTGATATCAAGAGTTTACATGTCAAGAGAACAAGACCTTCTAGTGAAGTACAAGAAAGGATATTTACGTCTCTGTTTAATGATGCCATAATTGTTTATGTCTTCTGATCATTGATAACTACTTGAACTCTACGGTGGCAGGTGTTTACTAAATCGTACAGTAACTGATTTTACTAACGAAAAAGGCGCTTTGTGGTACAAACATTTTCAAGTTTATAAGGATAAGTAATTTTTGATGCCACAAGTTAAAAGCCTGATATACCGATTCATCGTTCTCTCGATTGTCAAGTACCTTTGGGATAAATGTACATGTATCTTGGGGACTTTAAGGGCATACAAGTATAATCTGCTGTTGAATTGTTATGATTATTGTCTAAGAAAAAATAGTTTATTAATAAATGTAATGGTGGTCATGATATCAACAAATAGTGGCCTTAGGTTTTTCATTTCATGTCCATTATTGTGGAAGATTCTGGTTGAAAATCTATCCAGTAAAGATCAAAAGTTACCGGTTTCTGTATCGTGATGATGAGATGCCTTCATAACAATGCATTTAGTACTCAAACAATAGAGGTATGCTTGTTTACTACAATCTCACCTCGAAGTTTTCTTTTTGAAGATCGATAATCAAAGTATAGTAAAAGAATTAAATCTAGGGCAGGAGGCATCGTTATCAAGTAATGGAGGAGTCCCATTTAAAATCTGTTTTAGCTATCAATATTTACTTTCACCTGCAGTCAACTATTACTGGAGGAACGTTTCGGAGTAACGTGCATTACTTCACCATAAAGCCCATTTTTGCGAGTCAGCAATTGGGACAGGATCTCTAAAAACACAAGAGTAGTAACCCAACGATGTATCTCGGCCGTGCGTTGTTTATAACTTTAAACTTTGACCTGTGCAATGGAGGTTATATTTATCAATTGACATTTGCGTGTTCAGGTCAAGCAGTACTAACGAAAGTCGCCATCTATCTACTAACAAATCCATAAATATCACGACATCGTATGTCCGGATGATTTGATCAAAATCTCCCACGACCTAAAGAAATGCTCTACTACGTTTGAGTGCTTAGTGCACGAGATACTTCATCGGGAAACAAGTCAAGTCTTGAATGTCGAATCAACCTCTATCTATAGGAATTACTTCACAAATTGGGTTTTATGCCTCCTTTATGTCAACGCGTGTTTTTGCACACCTTTCCTCCTTGATAATATGGCAAGGTCCTCCAGAACAATGCACCAATATCAATTTTAAAAGGTGTCATTTTTACACCGTTACCTGTTTCAAAACATTATTCTAATCTATTTTTGCTTAGACTTATAATAGGGCTCTTCGTGCAACTGGCATGTGCATGTTATTCTCTACAACAGTTTAACTTTAGCATCTATCGAATGCCTTGTTATATAGCTCTATTCTTCCACCATTTACCAAAATTCGGACAGGAAAAGTTCATTTAGTCAAACAGCAAAAGTTTCGTGTCTGGGCCGTTCGTTAACCATGATTGCCTGTGACAGTCTATCAGCTCACCTTGCAAAAAGAATCATCAAATTTTATAATGGAAATTTTTAAAAATTCTCCTCTTCACTTCATACTTTCCAACTTTCTTAATTATTAATGATTTCCTTTCTGCGAGTGAAAAATTTGACTGTTCGGAGCAATTAGCTGTCATGGAAGATGCTCCCTTGTTTTGACTTTGATTGAGCAAACTGTTGCATGACTGTCCACCTGCGAGACAATGTAATATGTACCCTTCAATTGGTAAGGTGCATTTCTCCATTCTTTATGTTAAAGTACAGAATAAGGGAGACAGAAAACGAGAACAAGCCTTTTACATCACTACATTGCCAAGAGTTTTGGAAGTAAAGTTGCTCTTCATTACGTTAGTGCACAGAACCATATTGGAGCGCGGTTTTTTTCTCTTTAATATATTAAGTACCTTATACCAACAGAGTTAGCTTCATCATATTTCGCTTCCAAAGAGATCATCTCCGAGGCAGATGCATGTCAAGTAAATTTCAAACAGAGTTCAGCAATCTGCGAGCAAAACTGTTGAACGGCGACTGAATGATTTCTAACAATCATTGGAATCAAATTATAAAATTGTTCAACTTTTTTTTAAAAGCGTTGATCCACACCACTGACAATAATTACAACTTGCTCTGCAAATAATTATAAATAATTTAAAACAAGACCGTAAATAAGTTACTGTTCAGGTTCTTAGAATACAATATTATTTGCCCTTTTTATTTGACCTTTATAACAGAACTTTAAAATTAATGATATCGTAAGCATATGCAGCAGAGTACTTTGGGTATCTTTTTGACAATGTGATATTTTTCCGACAATGCGATAATTTTCCGACACTGTGACATTTTTCGACAATGAGATAATTTTCCGACAATGCGATATTTTTCCGACTACGCGATATTTTTTCGACAATGCGAGAATGTGATGTCTGTACAGCACAATACTCCTCGTACTTAAACCACAGAGGAAGAAGGTACAGAGACCTCTCATCTAGGCGGCCCCTCTGATGTCAATAGTTGTGTTGTTTTTTATCTCTTATTGATGCCCTGTGTCTTACCGCCATTTTGGAAGCCAGAAGCCACCAGTCTGCACCAGATAACTGTGACTGCAGCGTAGACTTAGCCTTCCTCTAAACATTTGCTATTGTAAGGATTGTGATACAACGGAGAAAATTATGAGTCAGATGCGACAACAAAAGTTAGATAACGTTTGATCCTTTTACCAATCCGTGTAATCATATTAGCAACATTAGGAAATAAAGCGTACTGTTTACCGAGTGCCAAGTGAACTGTTATGCAACTGTTTTCTAGGAATTTGTGAAATAAACGCACACAGCGATTTATCATATCACAATACAGTGCCATTGCTTAGGATACCCTAAACCGTGCATTTTCCTCTGATATAAAAGCGATCTCGACTGTTTTGCCGTAGTACAGCATATGATGGGACTTCGCAGTTATGCCTATTTGGCATTCACTCGAGCAGATGAAACATATTTGTCACGTCGACTACTAAAGTTCGTGCTGACAAAATTTTGGTTTCGCACATTTCTAGATTGTAAGCTTTTGGGGGCGCTTCTGAGGTTTTCTACCACC
>JAAAKL020005671.1:0-18969 GCA_010016065.2 Carybdea cf. marsupialis auct. non (Linnaeus, 1758)
CGATAACTCATTGGCCAGAGGAAATATCACCATGGCAATCTGCTTTCTATTGGTTTAAAAATAGTCATATGGTTTGCATAGCAAGTATTGATTGGATTCTTGACAACATGATCGCCGTGAATCGACCAATTCACTCGTCTAAGCACCAAACATAGCAACTTTAACTTCATTAGCCTCTCTTACGCAGGTACGTGTGGTCGTGGTGTGTTCGGTGAGTGGGGGATCGACAAGTGCGACTGACTCCCCCTTGACTCCCCCTCCCCCCAAGTGCGACTGAAATCTGGAGTGGCCACCAGACTACTTGAGAAATACCCAAATTTGTTCCTATGGCACTGTCTAAATCACCGCCTTGAGCTGTCCGTCAGTGATGTATCTAAAGATGTGCCAGCTGTAATTCATTTTAAATCATTTATGGATACTCTGTATTCATTGTACAGTCAGTCCAACAAGAACATAAGGAAACTTAAACAAGTAGCTTCTGACCTTGGGCTTAGATTGTGTACCATTGGGCGAGTTTTGGATGTCAGATGGATTGCATCAAGTTTTCGAACAGTTAAAGCTGTTTGGGAATCTTACACTGCCCTTCATCAGCACTTTGAAGCTGCCTCAAGTGATGATGAGCGAGACAGTAAGACAAGAGGAAAGTATAGGGGCCAAGCATCACGATTAAGTAGTGTCCAGTTCCTGTGTGATATTGCCCTACTGCATGATGTCTTGTATGAATTGTTAAATCTGTCCCTTGAGCTGCAAGGCCATAAGGTTACACTACCGACGACTACTACAGACATGAAATTTAGAGGTATAGTACTTATAAATAACCAATATTTATCAATATTCCTGCAAAACAATTTATTCAGAGCTTGGTTGACAGAATGTCTGAAGGACTTCTTGCAACTGACAAGAGAGAAGTAGCTGAATTCCTTGACGATCTTACAGTCTTCGATTCAACAAGGTGGCCTGAAGATGTTGGGATAAGATTTGGAGAACAACAAATCAAAGGACTTTGTCAAAAATTTGGAACAGATGAACGCGGGGCAATTAACGGAATGAGGGATTTGATTGAGGATCCTACATCTACACCAGAATCACTGAGACCTTTAATGAACTGTATAGCCACTATACCTTGCAGCTCTGCCCAGTGTGAGAGGGACTTTAGTCTGATGAACATTATAATGACAGACTTGCGCAGCACACTCAATATATCAACAGTATCATGTTTGGTGATGATATCTGTAAATGGGCCACCTCTACAATTGTGGGATCCCAGACCCTATGTTATTAAATGGCTATCCACAGGACATTGCAGAGCTACAAATGCTAAGCCACGTGCTGTAGATCCAAAACAAGACAAGCCTTCTGCTCTGTGGAAGCTCATTTAAATTCCATGGAGAGATGACATAGTTTATATCTTCAATCTTCCATGAAAAATATCGAGACTCTCGATTTTGACAAAAAAGAATACTAAAAAGAAACATTAAGTACCTTCACCACCTGTTCCACCCACATTCGCAAGATTGTGTTTAAGGTTTGACGCCTTTCCAGAGCGCGTACTTGTTTAGCTAAGGGAGTATTTTACTCACTTCAACATTGAAGTAGGGGGTAGGGGAGCGACTCTCACACATTTTGTGGTGGATTGCATCTTGATATTATAAGACATCCTCTAAAATGTAAGGCAAAAAGTGTCCCTTTAAAGCCCAGAATGCATCTACAGCAATCTAAAAACTTTCGGCTTTTGGGGGTCTAAGTAGTCCCCAGACCCCGGTCTTATAGGTTCAGCCCTTCCGCTCACGAAGCTCGGTCGCCGTGGTAAGGGGGGGGGGCGGAAGGCAGAAAAATGTCTTTCCAGGGGGGACGGAATAGGCTGAAATACAAGTGAAATAAGCTTTTTATATGAAATCCTGTTGTTTATCACACTCTCCAGGGGGGAGGTGGAACAAGCTGAAAATTTTCCCCAAGGGGGCGCCGCCCCCTCGCTCCCCCTTCTTGAGCGGGCCCTTCAGGTCTCGTCCCCACCGTATGGTCACTGCATTTTTTACAACTACACCACTGCCGATAACTGTTACAAGTTACTAGATTTTGATGCATTTATCATTGTTATTTTAGTCTTAAGAAGTACTACAAGCTATGGAATGATAAAATAAAGTGTAGCACATACTCTTGTTGGATTATTTGTGTTATTGTGTGCGTTTTAACAGCAAAGGGTAATAGCCAAAAATGTTTTCTTCCTATGTGATATTATGGCTGCTTCCCAAAATTCTGTCCCGTGAAGTAATAGTAAAAGTGTCTACACTGCTGGAATGCTGTGTTAGAACCGAAAAAAGCTCAAGTGGCATAGCGATCTCACGCCTTGGGAAGGTATTTAAACCTGCACGAAATCCAAAGAGCTCCTTTCCCCATATGCGCTTCCTGTTTCGCTTGAAGAAAATACGACACTTCGTCCTGTATCATAATGACACCTTGGTACCCTATGCATCATTGCCGCCAAATTTTCAAGTTGGACATGATATTGCAAAACTTAACCCAAAAGCCAGCGATTGTGGTACCGTCTTGACAACATTTCAACACGTACTGAAGAAATAAACCCAAGATCCTAACGCGAAACAGTAGAAGATGAGTCTTCGATATGAACGGTTTATGTACAAGAAAAGACCTGGCGTATTCTCGTTTCAAAGGCAACCAAAACCTCCCGAGAGTAGAGTGGACATGTACGACAGCTGGACCAGCTCTGGTAGGTGACTTGTAAATAGAGATTCTCTTGGTTTTAGGTCATAAAGTACCATCTCTACAACGACAAGTCTTCATATGAGTGTTTGTGTATATTTTCTGTATAATGCCAATGCCGTAAATTCCTCTCGGCGTTGTTTGGGTGACAGAAGCATTTGCCTATTTGTACCCAGTACACACTACCATCTTAGTTATCTTTATGAAATGCCGGTCCGGTGTCAAACAGTACGGCATATGAAGTCGATTATTTAGCTATAAGCAATTCTTAGGCAACACCGGAGTGGTGGTGGAGCAGGGGACAGCAACCCCCAACTAAATAATTGGTTATAAATACCATTTGCAACTACTACTCTCGTTTTAGACAAATACAAAATATGACTGTAAGATGGGTTTGGATTTACGATAGTAGAAGGCGAAAATACGCCATGGCATTGGAAAGTCGTAAGAAGACATACTTCTTAGTTCAATAAAAAAGTGTAACTTGTGGCGAAATAGATAGCCACATGAGCTTCTACACCGTAGATGTTGCGATTCAATTTGCTGAAGCTTCAATTTTGTTTGGATTGCCATTATCCTATGCAAAGATATGCTTGATATACTTACATGTGCAGGGTACCATAGAACAGAGAGGCACCAGATATTTAGTGACAGTTCCATCGATTATTGATGTGGAAACATATCAAAGCAGTACTGTAGTTAAATAGTCGTGAAATGAAAACGTATTTGCTATCAAGCGTATTACTTCAACGAAAGATTAACTTAGTTTAAATTATCATGGTGTTTTTTGTTTCATACATTTTACAGGAAACATAGTAAGTGTAAGAGAGAACGGTGATGAACCAGCTAGTGTGAAACGTAAGAGGGATTTTAACAATGACAAACTAGGAAAGCAATTATCGTCAAAACGTGTTTGTTTTGAAGAAGAGGATGGAGATTCTGACTCCTCAACATTATCTGATGTAAACACTGCAAAAGATCAACTCAGACAAGCTGATATAATCATGCTAAAGAGCATGTTCCCGGATGCAGACAATGATGACATAATGCAAGCACTAGGAAGCAGTGGTAGTCTTGATGAGGCAGCCCTGAAACTTAGCAAAATTGAAGGTAAATATCATGAAACTACTTGTATCATACTTTATCATCATCATCACCACCACCATCATCATTATTGCCACTACCACAATTATTGATCTCCATTATCACCACCATACATCACTATAATTATCACCACCACCATTATTAATTTTCATTATCACCAGCATGCATCATCATCACAATTGTCATCACCATCATCATCATCATCATCATCATCATCATCATCATCATCATCGTCATCATCATCATCATTCATCTTTATCATCATCATTCATCTTCATTATCACTAGCATTTATTGTTATTTTCATCATCATTCATCTTCATGATCATAATCATCGTCTTTATCATCATCACTCTTCATCCTTGCTGTATTCCTCAGAAAGTAAAAATGTTATGGAATAATCCAGATTTAATAAGACTAATATCTAGATAAATCAAATTAAGGCTGCCCTATAACAATCCTCATCATCACTATCATTCATCATCATCCTCTTTATCATCATCATATCCAACAGATGAGTGTAAATATGCGGTACAAAAAGACTCCCATCCCTTTTCTGTTAGTTCATTGTGTATTAATTCTAAAGTATAGCTTTTGTTTATGCTTATCAATGTTTGAAAAGATACTAGAAAATAGAGAAGATATCATCAATGTAGAGATGGATGTCCTTGTCCACTGATGGATTGTAGGGAGCTAGTGTGGTGACGGAAAAAATAGGGTCTGTTATTGGTGGTGCTCACCTGACTTAGTTGATAGAGAGCAAGATGAATATGAATGAGTGAGGTTTAATCTCATTGGTGATATCTTTTCTATTCATGTAGTATCCTGTTTAAACTCATCATGTCTTTTATTTATCAAATATCAATGTCTGTAAATCCAGCATATCAATGTTATATCATCAGATGACATTTTTATTTCATGCACGGTACATATTTCGTTTACCAAAGGATTATCAACCATGATTTCTTTAGTTCCAGTAATCCATGGGCAAGTGTCAAATTTTAGATTGGAGTGTTATAATTTAAAGAGTGGTAGAATTCATCAATCAAATCATCAGTTTACAAGAAGAATACTTCTCTCTTTAGTAGACAGTAATAAATGAAATGGTAAAAAAAATGGAACATGGTGTCAGAAGTGGGTTAAGACAGATTTTCAGAAGTCTATCTGAAGATGGTAGAAGTTGACATCCACAACAACCTTGATTATTTATGATCCACCCATGCACAATCTGTTTGCCTTTTATGTTCATTTTTAACAATAACCCCCTAGACTTGTGGATTTTAGAAATGAGAGCTTAATTAAGTATTGATGTCATTCATTTGTTTACAGTATGATTATCCATCTCTTTTTGTTTCTTTACTTTGCCCATGTATACCCTCTAGGTATTTAGACAGCTGTGTGTTTAGTGAAAAGAGATTGTCTTGCCAGCCTCCTCCTTATGGGTGTTGCTAGCTATGGGCTTAGAATCCTCTTCTTTCTACACTAGCCAATCTAAGAATATTCAACTGCCTTCTTTTCTAGGAGCTGTTGAAGATAAAATAAAGAAGAGGAAGAAAAAGAGCAGGATAAAGCATCTCGAGGACCTAGAGGACTCTGATGATGATACCAGTGAAAGTATTGCTTCATTGGAATCAGAAGAAGAAAACGATGAAGGAGATCCAATGATATTGTCATTTTTTGAAGCAGCTGGTTTAGAGGAATTGATGTTAGTGCCACATTGCTCTGAGAAGAAGGCATCAAAGATTTTAGAACTGCGTCCATTCCACAATTGGCATGATATGGTAAGGTTCTCATTATTTTCCCTTCCATTCCCTTCAACTAAGTTTTTAAATAGATAAAGATACTAAAAGATAGTTGTCTACGTCAATCTTTGAGGTTTGTGTTACTGACTCAAAAGTTTTTGATCCACAGACAAAAGGTTATTTGTTTGGCTTTTAGGCTATAAAGCTTGTGCATTGACTTTTCACTGGACACAAAAAAGAGTGATAATAGCTACAATAAAGATATTCAGAGATTATAATTAAAAGCTGTTTCTATTTTGCTGTTTTAGTGTCCAGAGAAACTAGTCTGAGCAGAGATTTCAAAATGTAATGAAATGCAGAAAAGTAGTATGCCTATCATGTCACATTAATTTAAAAATGCTTGATTGCTGAAGATCAAGAAATTTAACAATCAAAATTGAGAATAAACAACACTACAGAAATGAGACTCTATTTGCAAAGACAAAATGGTACTCACCAAAGATTTTCTTGATTGCGGAGGATGAACTCCAAAACTAAAGTAGGCCAGATCGTGAGACACTCATGGTGATCCGATGGAATGTTAACCAATAGGATAGATACTTTGTCAATCGTATGACTCCCCAATGGTACATGATATCATGGGCATATTCAAATGTGATGATACTTGTACAACATCAGAAGATAGCACATGTGAGACATCAGTTAACCTTACTTTTTTTGAGAACAGTACCTAATTAAGGTATGTGCATGGTCACATTATGAGGAGAAGGTTGCTGGTGCAGCTTACTTTAGCCGGTAGTCAGGCAAGCTGTTCTTGAGGGCATCTCTTTTAATACTTGGGCATTATTTATTATTTAGTATTTATGTGATTCTTTATTTTGAATAGGGTTATAGGCGATGTAAAACTTACCATGTAGCAGTCATGGGATAGGGATATGACCTGCCAGCTATCCCATCAGTATTGTTGCTAGTGAAATACAGTTGATTACTCTTGATAAATCACATCTTGATAAAAATATTTAATTTCTGTGGAATGGGAACCATTAACCAGCTTTCTGTCTATGTTTTTTCACTTTCTTTGAGGGATGGAATAGCCAAAAGGCCACATATAACTACTTATGTGCCTGATAGTCTCAAAATCCTTAAGTTTTGGGTCATCTGCATGAAGTTTCTGTCAGTTGATGAGAAGTAATATATATGCTGATTATCTCATATGGAGTTTTAACATGATCATTGAGCTCATTCTTTCAGTTCTTATATTTATACTTTTGACTGATAGCTCATTCTGTGATATATTTTGTTGCAATGTTGAGACATTTTTGTTTCTAATGTAGGGTACTGTTTCCCTGAAGTTGCCAACATTTGCATACACCCTCTTCATAAACAAAGGACTGCAAAATCCCCATTGCTGTCACTTGACTCTACCTTTTAAGTGTTTCACACACATAACATTGATTCCTATCACTTTTACAAAGAATTGCTCTCTTCCCTTTTGCTTGAGTGCTTTTTTTATCTATAATGAGCTCTTTATCACTTAAATAGGGTCCTTTCTCCTGTTATAACCAATTTCTATTGTTACATGCCAAGAATATTATATAACCTTGCAGGATTTTTGAGTTCAAAAAGGCATTAGGATGATGGAACAGGTATATTATGCTGTGAATTACCAACAGGCAATTTATTTGAACTTTCATCATGAGCTAGATCCTTTCCTGGTTTGTAATGAAATTTAATGGTACATATTTACTGTGATGGCCCATCACAGTATGTGTACTGCTGCAATAATTGGGTAACTCTTATGCTTTCCTAACAATGTTTCGAACAGTTAATGATCATCATCAATAACAAAATGCTGACTATCAAGTATATTGTGTAATATTTTAATGCACAAATAACAGCCAGGGCTTCTTTCTCTAACTGACTGTAGTTTTTCTCGGCTACTGACAATTTTCTTGAAGCAAAACTGATAGGTCATTCTATACCATCAATAATTCCAATTCTTGATGTATCACAAGCCAGAATGATAGGTTTTTCAGGATCAATATGAACTAAAATATTTGTTGATTGAAGTATAGCTTTGCTATTCTCAAAATATTTCTGCAGCAGCTCTTGTAATGGTAGTGAAGAGAAATTATGCAGAAATCTTCTGTAGCAATTGACTATGTCCTAAAAAACTCCCAAGCTTGATTACCAGTAACCTTATAGTCACCACATAACTAAATAGTTTCATTTGGTATTGATATTGGCAGTACGAGTGTCGTCCATTTGGAATAAGGTACAGGCTTAATTTCTCCTTCGACTTGAAGACTTTTAAGCTCCGTGTTTACCTTCTTGTTTAATGCATAAAGTATTGGATGAGGTCTTTTGTTAGCAGGTGTAGCGTTGGACTTAAGGTAAATTCTCCCAGTTATATTCTTTAGAATCCCTAGTCCTTCTTTTCACAATGTTGAATGATTAATTTCTTGCCCATTCAGTAGACTGTTTGCATATCGATTTGTATGTTGGACCACCAGTTCCCTAGAACAGCCACTCCATTTTGCTCAACAACTTGCTACAGGAAGTTGGTACTCGTAAGTGCTTTCAGTATGAGTGACTTCTAGTAAGGTTTCGAAATTCAAATGTCCTGTTGGGTTCTGTTTGGTTTTACATTTGTACTGTTTTATTATATGGCCAAGTTTTCCACAGGAATAGCAATCACTATCCTTAGTTGGCCTGGAATCCCATAATGACAACCAACAAATCGATAACAAGGCTTTACCTTCTGTGAGATGGTTGAGTTGCGCTTGTTGAACGGAAGTTCCCAACATACTGGTAACCCCTCACGAAAAGAACTAGCACTGTGTCGAATGAGTTATTTCGTATAATTACATAATTGTGATGATGTTATTCTCATGATTTCTCACTAGCCTTAAACCATCAAAGGTATTGTAAGATCTTGCTATATTTGTTTACAAACTGTACACGACAGTCATTTGTTCAATTGTGTATGGTGTAAGTTGTAAACAAATGTACTGATACTTGCCTTATCATTTGTAACCAGTCTTAGATCATGCTTTCTTTAATGTAACACAAGTATCCTTTCACCTATCTTCTTGAGTAATCGTACATTCCGTATATATATAAGTATGCCATATATGCAGTAGTCTTTGACTGGTTTAATCAGTTGTGATCGACTGAAGTAATCCTAAACAGTCGAAGACAGCATTGCTACTGGATCTACTGTAGAAATTCGTTCGTAGTATTCAGCCGACTATCAACTAGTTATTGCCCTCAGATATCGTGATCCCTTTTTCTATGTAATATATATACTGGAATGGTGTATCTTGTCTTCCTGTCATGCCGTGCTGCACCGCCGCCCTCACATTTGGTGACAGAAGTGGGATTTCCAGAAATTCTGCTTCGAGGGGTAATAGTTCGCGAACCAGGAAGCGTTGCAGTGTGTAATAAGGAATTAAAAGTGATGGTATAGTTCGACCTATCGGACCCCATATGTTCTTCATTCACAGCCTAGGATCGAGATGGAAAATGCAAGAATGGCTTATTGTTGTCAGTCGACATTGATTGTCAGGAGTAGTGGAAGTCTGTGGTCATAAAGATCTTGAGCTAACTACCTTGCCTTAGCGATTATGGTGAAAAATTTCTACTGGAGGCACCTGGAGGTAACTCTCAGCGACTGCCAACACAGAATAGCTGGGAATTTCTGGTGCATTGTCTCAATGGTACTGTGGAATTCAAATATATGGATTAACTTGAATAACAAGATCCAAAATGCTCGTTGAATCATGATTCCCAGGGAGTTGCAACCTGGTAAAATAACTGCAACCCTTCTTTCGTTGGGGATGGCTTGTTGTTTACATCGTAGACCTACCAGCAGGTCGATTGGACTAGCTTTATCATCAGGTATCTGGCTCAAGGACGAGACAATCTTTAAAGCTGTGGTGTATGTGAGACGGTTGGGTTATGCTTGTTGAATGGAAGTTGCCAACGCCCTAGTAACCTCTCACGAAAAGACTGTGTCAAAAGAGTTATTTCGTATAATTACATCATTGTGATGATGTTATTCTCATGATTACTCTTTAACTTGAATCATCACACATATTACCCTGCTGCCGCCCTCACAGGTGTTACTGCACTGTCGTCCTCACACTTTCTTTATTGATTTGATTGCGGCCATGCATGCTGTATTCCGTTCTAGAGTTTGTTTACTGAGTCCAAGCCCAAGGAATCTCTCCTGAGACCGATTTTTCAATGTTACCATGGAGAACGGATGAGGTATTCGTAGCAAATGCCATTGCTGACCCTATCTCCAACACCCTTTCAAAAGTTAGCTTAGGTTCAATTAGTAATATCTTCTGAATTGCTTAGTAGTGGATCCCACATACCAACTAATCCCATAATGCATTGTTGTGTGCCGCTCCGAAATTATAGTACGCACTTAATGTTTCTTATGTTTGGAACAAACAAAGCAATATACTGCAACAATGTCCTTACATCAAACTTCTATCAATTTTGGAAGGTGGTGGGTTGAAGTACTTATATAGCTGGCAAACGAATTCTCCATATCATAATTTGCCCTTCTTACCGTGAGAGTCCAAACCTCGAAGTAAGCTGTATGTTTTAGCGCCCATGGAACTAAGGAGGATTGGTCTCTGTTTAGTTCAGTTCTTCATATTGTTTGTGAGAAAATTCTGCTTCAGACACTCAGGAGTATTGAGTCCAGTTGCTTCCTGTATTGAAATCTTCAATTCTACTATAGCTAGCCATTTGAACTTGATCCACGTCGCCAATATTAATATTTCACTTGCTTAAGATATACTTAGGAACATCATCAAAGAACAACACCAAAACTTTGAAGTGTTTTACGACTTAATTAATGGAAACTCAACTCATAACTGATTGGCTACAGCAAGATGCTGATAGGTAAGGTGTCACAAAAAGATACTTACCAAGAGAGAAGCACAATTCATAACAATGAGGATGATCTGTTCTCCTGTAAGAACTATTCTGTTACCAATGACACATTACATATATGATGATACTTCCGGAAGTATCATCATCTATGTAATCTTAATTCTGCATAGATTGGCATAACTCATGCCATTTTCTTACAGCTCCTTCATTGAAGGTGACTGCAGTTTGTTCCAGTATCACTGGCTCTTTATAAAGCTTAAAGTCATCTGGATTCCAATGACAGATCTTTTCATCATTGTTTCTTTCGACACCAGCCGGGCTGCCATCCAATGATATGTCTACAACGTTATACAATAGGAATCCTAATATGATTAGCACCACTTCTGATAAATACAACGACAAATTACAAATAATAATACACCTAAAAGGAAACTACATTTCAGACAATGTTTCGTCTTCTTTTCTCTTCTCCGTTTAACGTCTTTTCCCCATACATGGGGTTTGACGGTGCCCATATACATGGAACTTGTTACTGGAGCATAGAGCTCTTTATGACCGGATGCCCTTCCTGACATCACCAATGGCCATTCCAGGATTTGAACCCTGACCCTCTTGACCATCTTGATCAGAAGGCCAGGAACTTATCCACTAGACCACGGGGGTTCTAATGTTTTGTCTATTTCTGACTTTCTCATTTCTATCGAAATTATTTATATTAAGCACTTGCAGTATGATATTTTGGTTGAAACATGAATTGTAACATTGTACGTTGTATTATTTTTTATCTATTTTAAAATATCAACAACAACAAACCTTGGAGATTGATTGCAGCTTTGTTCACACCCTAAACTACTAGTTGTACTGACCCACATGATCCACCAGTTTTGATAAAACCCCAATAAATCACCAGAAAATGTTTTAAGACCACAAAAAATATCATTACAAATATTTGAACATTTGGTTCTAGGTTATGTCGTTTTATATACCTTTATTGCACTACCTAACATGTAATGATGTAGCAATGACTCTACGCTACTAACTACTCAAAATAATCAAACATGTGAAGCGTTTGACTAACATGTAGTTGTAAATGTTATGTACATGATTATAAGAGATCAAGCAGAAAGAGGAGAAAAGGCCAGTATTAATGCAGATCTTCTATTGCCACAGTACTGAGACAGCACTTTTGCAAGAACTGAATGATGTATTGAGTGCTGTTGATAACCAGGAGTCTGTTATTCTGCTACTTTTAGACTTGTCAGTCGCTTTTGACACAGTGGAACATGAGATCCTTTTGGATAGAATATCCACCAGGTTTGGGACAAAGGGAAATGTTCTAGCTTGGTTTCGATCGTATCTCTCTAATCGTAAGCAGTTTGTTTATATTAACAATGTCAGATCTTCATCTCGTAGTGTGGATTCTGGCGTGCCTCAGGGTTCGTTGCTTGGACCCATACTTTACTACGCTACTAACTACTCAAAAAAATCAATCTTGTGAAGCATTTAACTAACATGTAGTTATAAATGTTATGTACATGATTATAAGAGATGAAGCAGAAAGAGGAGAAAAGGCCAGTATCGATGCTGATATTCAATTGCCGCAGGCTTGGGAGTAGCTTGATACTAGAAACTCGCACAGAGATTGCTCACCATTCATTGTAAATAGTGTTAGAGATACCAGGCGTTTGAATTAATTGCTTGAATACCGCAGAATCATGCTGAGAAATTCCCGAGCATTATTTTAATAATGCTGCCAGTATTTAAACTGAGGCCGAAAATAAACAATATACCTCAAGAAGTAACAGGTCACGAAACATTTCGAAATAGTTTCAAAGTTGGGAGCAAATTAATACCATTACTTCAAAATTTAAATTTGTGTGTGGAAGAGGGCTGTTTAATAAACGCTGCTGTGCCGTAAAAGTTATGCGTTGATGGTGATGCTTCCGCTAGTACTGTCGTAGGAGTGTTGCTCATAAAATCAGACGTAATGCCGATTTTTGGTTGTTGCAAAATTGGGCTTTTTCTTCCTCATAGACATGCTGTGCCATGTTTATAGTTCCGTGCGGTAGTTCTCGCTTTTTGCTTGAAATATGTAATGAACCAACTAGTTTTCAGGTAGTAAATTTGTTTTGAGTTATTTACCCGGAAAACACAATGTTATCATGGCTACGTTATCCACCTTGTCGAATTGATACTGTGTTGTATAAGTTGAAAGATTGGTCATCTGTATCGACGGAACAAAACACTGCTAATTGCAGCATACAAAGGTGTGAAATCGTTAAAGCAGCATACAAAATGGCCACCAGTCCACAATCGGTGACTACGCTAGTTTGGATTACATATCTTACCAAGCCCTTGATGACGACAAGGCAGTCAAGATCCTCTGCAGCAAAACGTGCATTGAAGCCAAATCTCCACTAACCGATTTTTATGACGATTATTACTGCAGCGATCGCCACAAAATTCGCAACGAAAACACTTTGCTTATCTCTACGTGAAAAGTTTAAAGGCGATCGTCACCAGCATTATTTCTAAAATTTGGCCAATAATAACTGTGTAAGCCACAATCTCGAATCAAGGAGATTGCCAGGCGCAGCCACGAAGTCAGCAGGGGGCAAGGGGGAATGCCCGCCCGAATTGGAAAGACAAACTGTAAATTCCGTTGAAATTGGGCCAACCCCTCTGATCCACTGTGTCTCATAAGCATCGATGTTGCCTAATGGCCTCCAAAAATGCCTCTTTGTCTAATGTGGTGGTGACATGCTCTCCATCGTTACTACTTCTTCTTAGTGCTGCGGAAGGTTTACAGGCCAGTCTTGGTTTTTTACTTACATAATATTCAAAATGTTTTGCAGATTAGAAGATGTCACATTGCTGCTTGCCGCCATGATAAAATGCCTGATTTGAAGAGGCTAAGGCGAGAAAGAGGTTTTGAAAATAATCGTCGGACGAAAAGTAGAAACCATTTCTAGTTTTCGTCCCGCGAACTATTTCGCTGCAGCGATGAAGAAAATCCTAACTGCACATGCGTAACTACGATCGCTGCAACGATGGTCACAAAAAAGCGTCTAGTGGAGATGTGGCTTGATACCACATTGCCCCTTTTTGTCATTTTGTGTGTTTTTGCCTCGTTGTGGTTACGCGGCCAATACTTATGAATTTCCCGCGGTTTTCCCAAGGTTCTTTGCCCGATGTGAACAGTATTAGTTGTACCAGGCATTCTATTCCATTTTGTATATGGGCATACCATCTTAGGCTTCCACATAGTAAGTACCTTATCGGATTTATTTAATATCTCACTCTTGTTTACTTGATCCTATATGTGCTTAGTTTAACCCACAAGGCGCTCAATATGTATTAACTGATGAAGAAATTACTATCCGCTTGAATTTAGGTTGCTCGCCAGCTTCATCTTATACTTGTACTCTTTCGGCTTTAAGCTAGCGTTTATAATTCGGTGATTTAGATATCGGGTGTAGTGGTGGCGTGCACATCTGTGTTAATTCAGCTACCGAAAGGACTAAGGTAAGGTTTAGATATACAGAGATTTGATTTTGGTTCCCACCATGTGATTGGCTTGAATTTTGTCTCTTTATTGGAATGTTTTTTGAAAGGTCAGATAGTTGTAGAATTTGCATCTTGTGTATTGGAGAGAAAGAGTAGGAGGAAGGTTCTTGAATTACCTCTTGGTTTAATTTTGGTTGCCATCATGTGCTTGGTTCTTGATTTTTCAGTCTAGTAGACCTATATTAAAATATGTATTATAAGATTTCATCATGTTAATGGGCTACATATTGTCATCTGTCAAGTATTTTGTAATGCAGAGATAACCGAAGACATTTGAAGGAATAAAGTAGTGAAGCGACTTTTTGTCTCTTGATTGGAATCTTTTTTGAAAGATCAGATAGCAGTAGAATTTGGGTATTGGAGAGAAAGAGTAGGAGAAAGGTTCCTGAAGTACCTCTTGGTTTAATTTTGCTGACGTCTGGGGTTTTGCTCTAGTGTTTCTGTCAAGCAAGAAATAAATTACCACATTCCAAATCGATCCTATCCTGAACGAACAATTTTATTGAAATGAAAGATTTGATGAACACTCGATGCATTTATTTTTATTGTCGTAGTAATCCAGGTATGCTTCGGCATCAAAGGAAGTACGGCATGGAGGGATGCATATCAACCTTGTTACGTTTGTGGAAATAGACTCTTCTTCAAGATCGTATAAGGGGTCCCAAAACTACGATTTGCGTAAATCTCGGGAGTTTTAGTCACGTGACCAAATTATGATGTTTGTCGTTTGACCGGAACGAAAGATTCAAGTTTTTCAAATTTGCTTTAAAGACCTATGTATGCTATATCATTAGAATGATGAACAAGAGAGGACTACGATTATGACAACGTAATTAGCTAGGTATAAACCCGACCTTGCCATAGCACCGTTACAGAGCTTCGTAAATCAAATAGAAAATAGCCCCACCTTGCACAAACATGGGGTTACCTAGAACCCCATACTAATTAGGGTAAATCCCAGTTAACATGAACTCCATAGCTTTACTTTGCATCTATTTCTGTGAACGTTTTGATGGCCCATGTTTCACCGCCATATTATAAGGTTCAACCTGCTTTTCAGTTCTTACTCCACAATTCCAAATATTTTCAGTTTTTTACGTGTTAAATAGTCCTGCGCTTTCCTCATCTCCCTGCATCAGTCGTCATTACAGGAACGGAGGTCTTTGACTTCATTAATTTATCCATCTTCCATGTGAATACGTCCTCTTGTTGGTTGCAGGTGATCAACACTGTCTTAACATCAAAGTGTAGACAACGCTATTCTGTCATGCGGTCTACACCATATCGTGCCCTAAAGGCTTCTTCGTTTGAGCTAAATTCTAGGACTATTTTATTGGCGAAGCTACAGGTTACTGAACCTCGTTTTGGGACACCGTCTGCTTCTTTATTTTGCTTAGTTATGTAACCGGCGCCTTGTCATTCTTTTTAAGCGCTGACCACGTGACATAATCCACCACAACTTGTGGATAGATATGGTGTAAGTATGCTACCTTGTAGGACCTCAGCGCTAATGATCAACTCTTCGTTTCCTTCATCCGGTGATATGTACTGTTTACTCGAGATTTCTCATCCGTGTACCCTATGGCAGTTACTTATTGGTCTGGTACTCCATAGGCTTTGGGTACAATGTCAAATGCTTTTTTGAAAATCTAGCCAAATGTTGACCTGTCGGAAACGGGGTGGCCATTTTTTATACAGTGTAAGAGTATGAAATTGTTTTGAATGTCCAATAATCAATCAGTTGGTCTAACGGACTTTTTATTGTCCTTAGTAGCGACTTGAAGCATTTTTTAATTGATTCCATACCTGTCTATGTTGAATGGTGTTTGGGGGGGACTGGTTTGTTTGCACCCCAAGTATCTGTTACTACTGATGCCCCCCCCCCAGATCAGGGCTGCCAATGAAAACCATCCTTGTAAGGTGACAGTCGGGTATTGATTTTTTTGGCATTTCATCCTTATCTTTGCAGCATATGCCGCCAACTGACCTACTTAAATAAACGCCATAAACAGGAGCTAAATTATTGGCCTCGAATTTCCTTCCTTCAAGAACTTGAATTGCCCAGGGTAATACAGTATGGCTGGTAATTGATGAATCTGCACGTTCACATGAATACATATGTACATTTACACGGTTTTTTGTTGAGAACTTTTATTGCTCTTTGCTCTTACATTCTACTTTCCTTTATTACGTCAACAGTGCCACAAGTTTCATATTGGGAAGCTGCACTATCACAAGGTAAGCATTGATTGTGGAGCCTGATAGTTGATGTTGTTTACTGATACAGAAACCGTAGCTATAGATAACGTGTTTGGATACTTTATTAATCACCATTTGCTATCTTTCTTTATGAAGTGTGTAGTATCAAATAGGTTCTCCTCAAAGCTTTTGGTGTTGTTGAGACCGAGTGTAATCATTGAAATCTAAGGAAATCTAATTCAGTTTAATTATGGCACAGAAAGCATGTTCGCAATTGTAATATACTTTCTCGCTGCCCCTTAGCAGGCCCGGACTGAATAGAGCATGACCTAGATATTCTTGGAGTGCATGTAATATTTGGAATGTAAGCTATCCTCTTATAAGGATTACAAAAAAGCGTACATAGCTTATTGAGCAGCCGTCTTATTTATGTGCAATTTCATTTAGAGAAGTTTATTTAAGGCAGTAATTCAGTCTTTTGATCTATAACAGCCGTCTGGATTTACCTGGCATGCGTTTTAAAACACGAGCGTCAGGCAAGCGGATTATTTCTTAAGCATGTAAATAAAGGCACGAAAATGAGAGAAAGGCGCGGATAGGTAGAAAATTTGAAAATATCTCTGCAATGTTAAGACTTACATAATCAGTGTCCCGCGGACAGCTGTTGTGGAATTCTTTTTAGCAAACTGGGTCAGCATGTAGAAAATAGACCGTAGCGCCGACAGCAGCATTGATTTATTCTGGTTTATAACTTATCAATTTAGACTCTCCAACTGAGTAGCCAAGACTAAATTTCTTGATCATTTAGATCCGCAGTCCGCGACCTGCGGTCCGCGAGTGATTTCGGAGATTCAAATTAAGTCAATAGGTTGAAAGTGGTCGGCACAACTCACTTTCAAATCATAAACTTTATAATGGGTCTTTGCTGGTTACAACTGCTGTACTAAACAGCTTAATATACTGTTAAATTTAATTTTTTATTTTTATGTATGCGTATGATGGAAGGCCTCGCATAATTTAAATAGCCGTTTCGTCGCTGTTCGATATGCATGCAACTTAACATATGCAAAATGCTTTTATATAGAGATAGTGATGCTTAGGGGAAAAAATCGTTTGTGTCCCTGTTTGTCTTCTTACCACAGTAAGTCTGATCGTAATTGCCTGCAGTTAACCAGCAATTTTGATTTTATAGACCCATGTTCCGCATGCGACCAGTAAGTGGTCGGTGAGAGGAAGATTAAGGGCAAATAAATAGCGTGCAAACGGTAAGCAGAAACCCCAGGTTTAACATGGATTTCGATCGTCACAACTGTTATTAACCAGCGAAGAACAGAACGTTCGTACTTTATCGTCATATTTCGGTTTTCCTAGTCAATGAAGAGGATTCAACGTCTGTTAAAGAGGAATAGTGCAAGAGTTTACTACGTTAGGTTCATATTTGTTTCTTAGCATCTCTTACAAAGCATCAATATGTTTCCATTGGAGGTACCTTGTGTAACGTACCATCAAGAATAGGTCTTCAATTAATAGGAGAACAGCGCGTGGCACTATATACTTTTCACTACAAAGACACTTCTGTGATACTGCCGTAACGGCTGTTGTATTTCATGGGCCGGGGGGGGGGGCAGAAGTGGGTGGTGGTATAAAACAATTTCTAAGATATATCTGCCATGTATGGGATAAAAGATTGGGCTGTGCAAGCGGATCGGACGTCTTAGAAGCTAACAGGAGACTGGGTTTCCAGGGTTGGTAACTTAGATTGTAAGGCATATTCCCGGACTTTGGCTGTTTCTTAACACGATTGCGTTCTAAACCTTTGAATTGTCTGATTTTTATCACAGAATTCTCAGAATTCTCAGTTTTCACGCAGTTTCAATTTCTTAACATGCGGTGATGCTGGCAAGGGTGGTACCACCGTATTTGATTATACAAGTTGTTTCATTAGAGGTTTTCTAGCGATCCTCTATTTCTTCTGATGTGCTTTAAGAAGAGAGACAGACACTGAGCGATCTCGTCTTAGCTGTAATTAGAGGTTTCTTAGCGATCTTCTGTTTTGAACGCAACAGACAAGTCGTAGTGTTGGTTAACAAGTCATAGTGTTGGTCTTTTACGTTCAATTATTGGATTCTGTACCACAGACAACTTATTCAGATCCTCTGTTTCTTCGGATGTGCTGTAGCTTATTGAAGGTGCGAAAGATTTACTGAAGGAAAGAGCAATGCTGGATAAACTGATACGAGAATGTCAGCGGATGTCTCATAAAATTGATGTCGCATTAGGAGATCTAGGAAACAAGGTACTGACATTGTCATGGTTTATTATTTTTTGTTAGTCTTAATGTTTGCATCTCTTCTTCTCCTATAAATGTTATTTATCAATCTAAGACATTGGCGTTTGGATACAGGTCACACACTCCTTCCTATTATTGGGGATTCATTGTTTTAGTTGGTGCAATTACTGTACGGGCGTTTGGGAGCTATAGACAAGTTTTTGAGCGTATAGCTGTTTGCCAAAACAAAACGACATAAATACGTTCTGTGATATGAGTGGCTCGTTTATTCCGTCACCCAGCAAAAACCACTAACGCTAACACTTCCAAGATCTCTTGTACCTCATACCAGAAAATTGGGGGTTACCTACATAAAATTCACTCTAGGGAACGACATTGGTAGCCAAGGGAGGAGGTTATAAAAATTTTGCCCCAGAAAAAAATTGCTGGTCAACCT
>JAAAKL020005672.1:0-18969 GCA_010016065.2 Carybdea cf. marsupialis auct. non (Linnaeus, 1758)
CAAGTAAAGGTGTGAAATTACTATATATATATATATATATATATATATATATATATATAGTCTCAACGCTCTGTTCTACACTGATGAGCCCACAAAGAGCGAAACAGTTCTGTCTGCAGATTGGGTATATATATATATATATATATATATACTTATGTATATATAACTGAAGAGTAAAAGTGACCGTAAACTCTTAGATCCTACTACCAAAGCTGCTAAGGTTGATATTGTCTCGTATGCTAGGAAAGAAGAGGACACTTTTTAAAAGCGGATGCCAGGGTGTGGAATGATTACGACGTTTAAATAAATAGTGATAGGAAAGGAAGAGGAAAAAAAGAGAAACAGTGGCAGTGGGAAAACTAAAAAAGAAGAGGACAAGGGAGGCAAAGAAGAACTGCATTTAAAGAAGCCAAAAAGAGAACAAGCCAAAGGACTAGAAAATGCTTTCGGGTAAACTGCTAATTCACACAATACGTCTGTTCCAGAAAAAAGTCTTTACACTATGCTCATCTATAAGAAAACCGAATTCTTAGTTCAAAGCTAATATAATAAGCGAGAATGTGTGTGTGTGTGTGTGTGTGTGTGTGTGTGTGCGTGCGTGCGTGTGTGTATGTGTATGTGTGTAAGCGGAATAGGAGGCCACACCGCTTTGCTTATCATTATGAAACTTTGCATGGACACTCTCCTGGACCTGGGGCATGTCAGTAGTGGGTTTGCAGCCACAGTGGCCGCTGGAGTCCAAACGTGGGTAAAAAGTGCAATATCCGCCTTCGCGGATGCGTGTTATGAGCGTATTCCAAGTGTAATCTGCACATTGCAATGTGCATATATCTTTTGTGTGCAAATCGCATTGGAAACGTCTTATAAGTGTATTCCAGTGAAATTTGCACGCTTGAATGTACTTACCTAATTTTTTTTTCATATTGTATTAGACACGTCTTATAAGCGTAGTCCAAGTGGTTCTCACAAGAGCTCAAGCATAGCTATCCCTATCTCATTAACGACTTTCAAGTTCATTGATTGTCTGCGTAAGAAAGGGTAGAGCAAAGTCTATAGGTTGTCTTTTGTCGCCGCAGCATTTGTGCACTTACAGACAACAATTTTTGTAGGCCTATGCTTCCCGGGCAGCGTCGTGACATTCAACTAATTAAAAAGAAAAATAATATAATGTCCTTACTTTTCACCCAAACAGAGAAGGTGCATCTTGCAGTGTTTCTCGATTTGTCTGTAGCTCGGTACTGCAACGTTGATCTTTCGCCAACAATCCATACTGCTCCAGATGCCTTCAATGGTGATGATATTGTTTCTATACCGACATTGTCTGAGATAATGGGCTCCTTCCAAGTAATAATCTCCCTTGATTTCGTAGTTAATACAACTTTGTCAGAAGGGCAGCCCTGAATCGTTGGTGGTGTTACATCTATTAGGATTAAACTAAGGCTGAAGTAATCACATCGTAAAAAAAACAAATGACACTTTAATAAATCCTCTTTCAGTTCAGCATTAGAAGGCCTCTATTGACGTTTTACATTATTAAAGGTAGAATTGGTAAGCCTCAGCTTGGAGAGTAGGATCGGATAGCATAGATATTGTGTGACAAATAGAAGGGGCCTATCAAAAACTATCTAGATACCGTATAAAATTTCAAATAGCAAACTTCCCACGGCAATTATTTTGAAACCATTACATATCATCTCTATTTAGTTTTAGTTTGATCGACAATTTCCTACAACTAAGGTGGAGTAATTGTATTTACATGTATTGGCAGGCGGTCGGCACTGGTGATGCTTACTGGGTTTATTAAACAATTAATTGATCAATCAATCAATCAATCAATCGACTAATAGATCACTTAATCGATCAATCTATTAATCAATTAATCATTCAATTGATTAAGTGATAAATCAATCAATCTGTTGATCAATCAATCAGTTGATCATTCAGTCCATTGATCAATCAATCAATCAATCAATCAATCAATCAATCAATCAATCAGGAAATTAATTGATTTATTTAAGAATCGACCTGAAATACATCTCTGTAAGAAGCAATATGTTGTTTGAATTAGAAATAGGCGTCATTACGATGATACCGGGATAATGATGTGGTTTTAAAGCCGTGCACTCCCCTTTTCAGGGGCTAGGGCGGTGCCCATGTAGATTGGACTTGTTGGAGCATAGAGCACTCTAAGACTGTTTGCCCTTGCTGACGTCACCAATGGCCCTTCCGGGGTTTGAACCCTGACCCTCTTGAACTGAAGGCAAGGAACTTATCCACTAGACCACGGCGGCTAGATGCAGTATAAAATAAAATGTGTTTATTTCAGAATTATGATTTTTAGGAAGATGTCAATATAGAACAAGAAAACAGATTTGTAGGCAAGATGTCGAAAAGAATTATGATCGGAGTATCCAGATAGCCAATTTTTTTGGATTACAAGTGGTGTTAAGTTCGAATTTATTTATTATCCTTTCAATGTCATTTCAGTCGGTATAACTATTACTACAGAAAACAGAACTTTGTGAAGTTCCCTATCAAATTAAATTCCTGTTCTCGATAAAGCTTCAAATTGTATAATCATGGCGTTGGTATGTACACACTTATAAAACAAAAATGAAATAGTTTGACATGTCCTAGGTTTACCTCGAACTTCAATAGTTAATTGGCAATTTTCTCTCCTTCCCAATTTATCCACTGCATAGAAGTAAATGATGTGCAGTCCTGCCGGAAACTTGTAACTAGCCCCCACGTTATTTGGTGTGACTTGTATGATATTCATATTTGTCTGTGGATCTTCCCAACGGCGGCCAAGTGAAATATTTGAAGCATTCGGTGGAAGATCAACAACGATGCTCCCAGGGCAATTAAGATAAGGTGCATATTTAACTAGTTTGGAAAAGAATGGAAAAGTAATAGTTAAATCAAATCAAATCCGGAGAATGTAGGATTTTTGAAATCTATTAGGTACCTTGTATACAGTATACATCATAATGTGTTTTTATGAAGATATGACTAAATTATCGCTTGCAATGACAGAATGTCTCTGTTGATGAATGAAATTCACCACTAGAGAAACTACTGCGAGACACTGTTTTGTCTTTTCCTCGAGTCTTCATGCCCCTTTGACAAGAATCACAATTTTCAAGATCCAGTTTGAGTTATTAATCCACATCACCTGACCGGCTTCTCTACTTTCAATCGCTTCAATTACTTTAAATGAACTGGCTTGGCCGCTTGACGAAGGTGAAGAGACATTTTCCCATTCCTAGACAGATTCCGGGTCGGTCGTATTCAAAGCAGCTTCTTAGACCAACAGTCTACACGCTCCATGTCCACATGATCTACAGGTATACATGACATGGCCACACGCCTCACAGCCACACTCAACACGGCCACAGGCTTCATGATCCCACGGTCCACGGCCACAGGCTTCACAGTCCCACGGTCCACGGCCACATACTCCACGGCCATACAATCCACAGCAACACCCTTCACGCCAACACACTTCACGTCCACACATTTAATTGCCAAAAGCTGGAATGGCCACACACTTCATACCAAACATCAACATACTGCCACACGCTCGATAGTTACATGTTCCACAAGCTTACATTCCACGGCCACATACTCTACAGGCGCATACTCTACGGCAACACACTCCACAGTCACACACTTCACGTCAACATACCTCACGTACACACACTCTATTGTCAAAAGCTGGAATGGCCACACACTCCAAGCTAAACATCAACATACGGCCACACGCTCTATAGTTACATGGTCCACAACCTTACACTCCACAGTCACACACTCTACAATCACACACTCCACGGTCACGTACTCTATAGGCACAGGCTGTTAGGTCACAGGATTCATAGCTAAACACTCCATTATTAAAGTATCTTATATGTAATCCAAATATTCATTGACTTGTTTCTATAATTAAAGCAACAAAAGCGTTGGTTGGTATGTGCCACATTATCAGCAGTTGTTCTCTTGTTGTTGGACAGGTGTAGAGAAAAGTTACTTTTGCTTTTGTGGATGCGAATAGTGTTGTTTTTTCTTTATGCACAGTTTTATTGGCACTGTAGGTACTACGTGAACACTTTTTTAGATACTTATAGAGACATGAGAGCGACATAATCGTAGTAAGTACCTCGGCATATTACGTGATAGATCAAGATTTTTATCTAAGTTAATAGCAATCATATAGGCATGGCGAGTAGTATATCTGTCCTATTCTTCATCTATTTATAAAAACTGTATCATTTGACTTGTTACCTACCTTTGATACATTCTACTTGATTGATGGTAGACCATGTCTTGTCAGCCTGGCAGTGCTTGGTGGCTGGTCCTCTCAGACGATATCCCTCCTTGCAGTAATGAACACAACGTTGACCATACTCACGTTCATTCGTGTGACACGAGGAAGGTATTACCCCACCGTTTCTTGGTCGCGTAAGAGCAGGGCACTTGACAGCTGCAGAAAAGAGAAGTTACTTTAAAGCTTAATATGTTTGAAATTATTTGGTATTAATTGTAAATTTGAATTTTTTTATAGTCATGTCTACGTAAAAAAAAGTATAAACCTAATATTGGCTCATGACTTGCTACAATTAAAAGCAACCCGTTGTCATATTTGAGGGTTTTGCCTGAGTGCAACGGTTTTGATTTTAGTCAAGTCTAGCATCATATTAAACCCACACTTCGGAGACATCGTTCTTTAGTGACTAATCCTATTCTATGTGAGGTATAGAGACAACAGTTGCTGCATGGTGGGTGGTTACTTATGTGTTCCGTGCGTCCCAATGTGCAAACGATCCGGTTCAATGATGGAACATTGTTTATTTGTAACAGTAAGAGTATATATGTTATTCAATGTAGAATAAAATGTTTACAAAATAATCTTAGATACTTGGTGCGTTCATATATTTTAACATCATTTAAAACTAAAACTTTTGAACTCTCGAACATCCCATAATTACTAACTCCTTGATAACCCTTTAAAACTCATTGAAAAACTCTCTCTCTAATCGCTTCCGTATCGCCTTCCGTAAAGAACAGTTTAAGTGACATGCCTAGGCCTGTCGCAAAGGCACAAAGCGTAAAGCATGTAAAACAATAGCCAATATATTTACTATTAAAACATATGCAGTCCCCACCAATAACTTACCATATGTCAAGAGCAGTCAGCTGAAATAGGGTATATTGCAAATTTTTATTCTCAAAACATAATAAAGTTAATTTGGTTGGTATATTTTCCAATTTTTCATACAAAAGGCTTTTTTTGTTGAAATGATAGGCGAAATATCCAGAAAAATCAGAATTGAACAATCGCTTTAGTTCAGGGCAATCACCACACCCTTGATTCAGGTAACGTGTTTTTATGTGCTTAAAATACTCTTCAGGAATGATCATTATATAGAATATTTAGTTCAAAAGGGGGAACATAAGGGGTTTGAATTCTTTTCCAAAGGCTATTCTTTGCTTTATTGTCATAATTTTCATCAGCTTTTTCTTTGAAACAACTATTAGTCATGTTACTACAGTAATTATTTAGAGTATCAGGTCATTCTATCTTATGAAAATCAAGTATAAAAATATCATCTACTGATATTGTGATTTCTAGTTAGAACAAGGAAAAAAATTCAAAAGTGTCGGGAAAAGATACTGATGAAAGTACCTCCTCGCTGTAAATAATTGAAATGCTCTAAAAAGTGTAGAAAAAACAATTTTTTCTATTTATATTTAAACATTTACAAAATAATGCTTCAAAGGCAGAACTTTTCAAGAAGGCTTACATGCTTGAATGTGTAGTTTCGGGACACCACTTTTAAAGGACATGATAAGGGAAGATCCACAGATCAAAATTTTCCCTAAATGTGTTTTTATGTTAAATGTGTAAAAAGCAAAACACATAACGTTTCGGGAATGGCAAAAGATAGTTTATAGGAACGAAACGGCTTGGGGAATGGGTGGTGGTGGTGGGGGGTGGATTGTTGTCAAAAACACCCCTCGTGCAGAATTGCAGTTCATGCTGTGCTATCTAATTCATATCTGAGCACATCCCCATCAAAAACGTTTTTGGATCTAGAGTTTGGCAAAATTCTGAAGACAGCCTTCTATCTTATATAGACATTTTTTACGTTCTTTACTTTTCCTGTTCATCCATACCACTTTGATAGCCATAGTGTAATTTCTAGGCTATGTCAAGTCACGTGTCAATCCTATTTCTACTTATGACAACTACGTCTGTCTAGACTTTGATACATCAGTATAAGCCTTACTCAGGGACGTAGGAACCGGGATGCGCTAGGGGCATGTCCCCCCAAGATTTTGCAATAAGCAAAAAGTGCCGTTTTAGTCACTCTTAAATCCAACAAGTGGCAAAGTGCTCTGTAAGTGAAAAAGTGACGTATGACTGTTGTCCCCCCTCCCCCAAGTTTGAGATGCTTCCTACGTCCTTACCCTTACGTTGTGCAGCCAATGATAAATAGAACAATACGAAAATGTTATCTTTCATTCCGAGAAGAGAGTCCGGCAAAGTATGAAATCGACTGCAAAAATTCAATAGGCAGAAACATTCCCGTACCAGCACAAGACGGATTTCCGTGACTCCATGTTCCATCAATACGACACATTAAAGTATTGTGGGTGTCAAGAAGCTCATATCCACGTTTGCAAGTAAAGGTACAAACTGTCCCAATTGGTATATTTGAAAACAGTTGGAAGCATATATTTGGTTTGGCATCAGCATAAGATGGTATCTTTAATATCGGGCAATAGATCTCTGCAAGGCATTAAAAGTAATTTCATCTTGTAAATTCAGCAAAGAGAAGAGTAAATATTATCAAATAGGAAATAGCTTTCGACATAATTAGATTTTGAGGAAAGCTCAAAATAGATACATATTGTACGTAAATAATACTGATCTATGCCGAGTGAAGGTGTGACGTCGCGATTTTGATAATGTTTGAATGATGGAAAAAGAAATACTTAATTTTCATGTTGCCCTCTTAGTAAGAACTTCAATAGCCAATATTGCGAGTGTTGCCCTTTCCCAATACCGAGATATCAGCATTCAAATCTCTCTAGCAATGCCTTACTATTTAATGGTGGTTCCTAACTTAAGTAACCAAGGAATATGAACAGAGTTTTGACCAGAGATTTTTGAGATTGAAGCGCCTTTACTTTGAACACTATGTACTCTACAGGTCTAGTATTTTGGTAAGCAGCCTATTCCAGGGCAGCCTTTAGATATCTGGCGTCAAATCTTACTACTTCTCAAACTTTGATTTGCGACGTCAACACTTTCCCTCCGCATTGAAGTAAGAGAGAGTTGCTTCATATACAGGGGCGGATGCAGCATTTGAGTTTCGGGGGGGAGGGGGCATTTGGAAAAAATATAGGTACTTCCAGGCACTCAGGCAAGGGTGTAACAGAAAGTCCTATATGAAACTGTGAACTTTTAACGTTTGGGGGCATGCCCCCCGCCCCCCTCTGGATCCCCGCCTCTTGATATGTAATGCCATTATGTCATCTGTTTACTTGCTCTGATTTGAGACGTGCAATTTGTTTACGCTCATACAGTAACAACGTTTTTGTACGGGGTGTCATGTACTTGGAGTTAAATCTGCTCTTTATATAGCTGGGGGCTTAGAGATATCTATTACTACATTGTAAAGTCAACCAACTTATTAATCCAGTTATCAAATGTTCCAATCAACAAGTCAACTCATTTCTAATGGATAAACGGCAAAACATTCAAAAATTCGGTTAGTAGTCTCTTGGGCATGTACTCAGCTTTTAAATAAAATCAATACTAGTAAGAAAAGGAAACAATAGCTAATACAACGGCACCTAAAACAAGGGTATTTTATCTCTTCCTAAACTGGTTGGTTTCTTAAAATAAAAGATTAAAATTTTTCCCTTTAACGTTCGCTAGTCTTGAAATTTCCCTGCTTTGCAATCCTCAGACGTACGTTAAAAGAATCAAATTCTTAAATTTACATAGTTAAATAGATATATAATTCTAGTCAGTAGTGACCTTCACATGTTGTGCCATCATATTGCAATCTGTAACCAGGTTTACAAGTACATTGATGACCACCGTCGAAGTTGAAGCAGTTCTGATTACAACCACCGTTGTTTTGGTGACACTCGTTGATATCTAGAAATGATAAAAAGTAAAATGTAAGTCAACATGACATATCAACATAGACAGACGATAGAACACGTTGAGAGCAGATGGAGGTTACAATTAAATACAGGTTGAAAAATGCATTTCTCTTTTGTCATTCACTCATATCTTATAGACTCTGCTACTATTATTAGTTGGATAGACAACGCTGGCATAAGATCTAGTTGGCACATTGCCTTGCCTTTCCTTTGACCACCAGCAGGGTAATGGCTCTTGATAGGGCCCTTAATCCTCTCCCCTCATACAGGTAAAGTACGTTCGTTAGTATCAGTGTTGTTAGAGCTAGCGTCAAATCTATAAAGGACTCTGCCTCCTTTGCCAATTTGTACTCTCTTTCATTCAGTTTGATACTGGAGTGCTCAGGGATGCAAGCCACCTCCAGAGTTGCGCTTATTTGACATACTTTTGGAATCGAGGTCCTCATGATCTTGACAAGCTCAAGTCGAGTGACCAACCACATTTAGCCATTAAGGATCAAGACTGAGTTAAACCTTGTCAGATTTCGCAACTATTCAAATGAGAGCGTCATCTAGCCCGTTCCATGATTTCAATTGGATCATTCAGAGACGGTAGAACCCTCCTTACACATGATACCTCCGCATGCTGTGATGCTCTCACGTATTGATCCATCGGTGGCTTTGATAGAGGTCAGGCTATTCTCGCCATGACAATGGCATCGTTTGCGGTGCTATCTATTTCTCTTAATTGCCGGCAGCCAATGATAGTTGTGCTGATGGGGTACCCTACCCATTCTATCCAATTTTCAAGCCTCGAGTTCTGATGTTTGAGATTTCAAACATTATTAGCATTCAGTTAGCTACTATAATTAAATATTAAAACATAAGATCCTTGTGCAACAATTAAACAAAAGGGTCATGTTGACAGGGCTTCTAAATCATCAGGATTTAACATCCATTCAACTGGTTACCTATAGGAAGAATATATATCAAAGGTCTGTCATCTATAGCTTTTCTTCTTAGGAATATTTTTATGAAATATGGCCACATACTATATTCATTATCACATGAGCCATGAATTTACATAACCAAGGGCGCTATTCGTAGGATGAGATTCTAGTAAAGTAGAAATAAAAGATCCAAAAGGCTAATAGGATAACACAAGATGTTTATGAGGAGTTTGTTTAGGAGACGTTGGAAAGAAGAAGAAGAAAAAACGACGAAAATAGAAGAAAAAGGAAGAAAAGGGAAGTAGAAGGTCTTGTCAACTGAAGTCGGCAAGAAGATAAATCCTTCTACTTGTGTTTGTTTAAGTTTAAGCTAAGGGTGCCTCAGACTGCATGTTGCGATGTTTGATATGTCTATGTTACCTATCATAAACGTGTATAGAGAAGTTTCGGCTCCTTTTCATACTTATACCTTTGCATCCATATGGATTCCCAGGGATTCTTTCAAATCCTCTTCTACAGGTGCACATGTATCCACCAAGGGTGTTATTACACATTTGTTCACATCCACCATTTCCTACTCCGCATTCGTTAAAGTCTATATAATAAGACGATATATTGATTTTTGTAAGTATTCAGACATAACCTGCACATGCCATTGCAAGTTAGCTAGTATAAAGCAAACCGATGTTAGAAATAAATTAATAGAGCGGAGGCAGCCCTTAGGCTTGCAAACCTTTAGCACTTTTGTACAAAGCCAGTATGTCAAGACTAGAGTGCCTTCAATGTTGAAAAGAAAATAATTGAAGTTTCCCAGTTATGAAGAAATGTCACAATAAAGTCCAGCGAAAGCAATAAAATATATTACATTTCCACTCAGCGCTTCAAAAAACCAATCTTTTTTTTGACATGCCGAAGTTGTAAATCTTTACTACAGCATTAAGAAAGTCAGTTACGTAGGTGGTAAGTTACAGTGACCAGATAATTATATCTACATATATCAACGCATTTTTCTGAAATGATGGTGCAATTTTGCACCGAACTTATGGCAAATTTAAGGGAAATAAAACGTAAAAATACATTTGAGGTCATTCAGTTTAATTCCTAGAATGAAGTGCGACCTACGTATTGGCACCTCATGGATGTTTCAATATCATGAATAATCAAATTTTTTGAAAAAAATATTTCAGTTCTTAACGTTTTTAAAGAGAATTCTTCGCAATCAAAATCTTTATCAAAAAGAGATACATCAAAACATTCAGTAATTTATTTAGTTAGTTCAAATTGATGCTGTTACACACATGATCTCTATTTCTCTTATCTAAATCGTTTTTCATAGAATCACCAGGCTCGTTTACATTGTACTCAGTATCATAACTTATAGAATTTATCATACTACACCTATCATTCTCTGTCTTTTGAAAATAGGGTTTTTTGCAGTCTCAGTCTCTCTGCAATGGTATGAGTACGTGTCATGCCCGGTATAACATAATGCCTGCGGCATTCGAGATTTCCAGGAATGTGGCAACGGAGGGACAGCGGCAAATGCTTTCTTATTTTTAGCAAAAGTATTGTTATATATGAATCCATGGAATAGATTTTCGCTCGTTTAGAAAATGTCGTTTACTTTTATTTCGAAGAGCACAAGCATCATTGCAGTTGAAAAAAAAAGAACAAGTAACGACAACGTACCGTTACAGACATTGATACATGGATTTGTCTCATATTGCAACGTAACCTTAGCAAAATTATAGATTAGCAAATATTTAACGTTGATTAATTCCTTTTGTATCATTTTTGCTTGAACGATGCTTATTTGTGGGGACGAAATATGGGTTTTTCTTAGATGTATGCGATGAGCCCATAGCTCCACGGATACAAAGGATGCATTTATTTAAAACTAAGTATTCCTCATTGCCTACAAAATTCCTTTGAAAAACTCTAATTGTTAGTTTGCAAGACAAAGTTTGGTTGTTTTTTGTAGCGTAAAGTAACCTATAGTGCAATTTATTTGTATGATTATAAAACGATTTGTACCAAAGATTTAAGCAATGTGGTATTACACAACAAAAAAGGGCTACACGCTAGGCAACTACCAACTGTATCTTGCTGTTGGCCGCCATCGTGCCAAACAAGATGTAGGCCTACTTATGTAAACCTACACACCTACATTTATTTTGGGTACAAATTCTTGACTTGGCTTATGGCGAACGATCATTTGTCTGTTCGAGCGTTGATGGCACGCCATGCTTTTCTATCAGTCTCCAGTTTTCCCACATCAAGACCTGTGTCCTTTTTAAGTGAGTCGATGTAGGTGAGCGCTGGTCTGCCCCGTTTCCTCTAACCGTATTTGGGGGTCCAGAGTATTAGTTTGGGTACTAGCTCATCCTGACTTCTCACGCTGTGATCGGCAAACTTCAGTCTTCATAAATTCAGTTTTAGAGGTGGAAAGCACTTACCTATACAATCAGTTAAACTGTTATCCTTGAGGAGGTAACCTTTCTCACACTTGCAATAATGTGCGCCTGGGAAGTTGACACAGGTTGCATGCTTGTCAGCTCGGCAGCCACCATTATTGACTTTGCATTCGTCAATATCTGATAATAGAAATAACATTTCAAATATGGAATTATTTATTTTATCTCATGTGCCTGACACAAAAGAAATCATACTTTATTTATAAGGTTCTGCTTGGTATGTAATGTGTCGCGTAGGTCTCGACATCTCGCTGTCGTACGATCTGTAATACCTTGTCTGATAGCTCTGAAAATTGGGTCGCAGGTCCAAGGGGGGGGGGGGGGGTTGATATTCTGTTGATCAAACCGTCATGCATTGGTTTTGATGGTAATAACTTTAATTTCTCGGTCTCTATTCTACAAGCAGATCAGAATTGCGTTGCTTACATGCAGGAAACATTGATGTGCCAGTCAACAATGTGATTCACAAGCAGTGTACAGAAAGACAATGGACAGGATGTTGCAAAGAAACGTTTCAAAAATTTGCTACGATTACGTCATAATTACCCTAACAAAGAATGAACCGCAAACATCACTAAATATAAATCGAAAAAGATGCTTAGAAATAAAAGAAGTTTTTTGCACATTGTAAGTAGAAATAACCCTTTACACTCAGTTGCATCTTTATAAACAATTTAAGTCTAACAAAGTATTATCATTACTTTAGTTAATTATCCGTATTCCAGCTATGCACTTTCTGATAGTGTTTGGCAACGTATCAATTTCCTAGTTTATATACTTCATTTCTTGTAGCAGACACAGGAATTAAGGAATCCTGCAAAGTTTCATACTTAGTGACCAAAACGTAGAGTAGGTCTTCTATTAAGCTATGATAGATAGTTTGGAAATAACTAGTTTACCTATGCAATTTTTCCCATCATAAGCCAATGAATATCCCGGCAAGCAGCTACATCTTGTTTCGTGTCCACATTGGTTTTGGCAGATTTGTGCACACCCTCCATTTTCTATCAGACAAAGATCCGCAAGTCCACCTGGGAAACAAAAACTCAAATGCATCAAACTTTAAACACTGCTTTCATTCCACTAACAGTCTTGGTATGTAGCGATAACCAACTATTCAATTTTTCATAAGATTTAAAAAATACAATCGTTTAAGTAGGAAATAGTGCTAACTACGTAAAGAGTAAACTTTCTGGAGAGTAAATCAAGTTGCTGAAAGTGGTCATATTTGAAATTGACCTCCATTATTTACCAACATTACTACGTCACTGTTCGTAAGATAAGACTCTGGATCCATCAACGCCATAACATTTGCCTCTGTATCTTGTGATTTAGGTGTTGGTCGACTGTCATATTTCAAAGGATCTTTAAAAAGTGAGAATTTGAGAGTATCGAGTGTAAAGAGATACTAGAGAAAAGTGATGTCAAAAAATCCCTGTTGGAACATTTTCCTTTTTTTCTAGTATCTCTTCAAATTTACAGATTTACATATCAATCTATACTTAATAAAATGTTATCCCAGACTGACTCAAAAATGTAAAAATGAGAAAGAGGGTTCATTTGGAGTTCATCTATACCGTTATAGACATTGTAAGAAAGAAAAGGCTGTGGAAATATATGTCGGCTAAATGACTCCAGTAAGGTCTTGATCTTGATCTGTTAGGTCGCTACATCCGAAGACTTAGTACAACCGGGAGTGCTATTTAATATTTAACAAAAATTCTGGCTTCTAATTAATTTTGAGACTCGTTATCTACGGGTTCAATAGGGGTGTTATAGGGGATCAGAAAGAGTCTTCTTAAAAAGATGCTAACAAGAAGACGCTGGTCTGCTCAAATAAAATAGGAGTACGAAAGAACAGAGAAACATTGTTTGGCGGTGTATACAGAAATGTGGCAAGCCTCTCTGGTTATACAAATAAGTCCAGTCAAGACATACCTAACCTGGAAGCAACAATAACCTCGCAAATCGAAAGTATTCCTTTGCCATACATCTGTACTGATACAAACTTTCCTGGAATGGGAGGATTGCACTGAAGACGGACGGCTTCTCCATCAAACGCTGTCCTCACTCTGTCATGACAGACTGGATTTCTCTGGTTCTTTAACAAATTGCCAACATGAACTTGGAAACTTTTCAACCGTTCTCCGTGTTCACCACGGTTAATGATGGTGACATCTGAAATGTCAAATGGATAAACTAAGCTATTTAATTTGATCTTCTTTAGTAGAGGAACAACCTTATATAGTAAAACGAAAAAAATTGAGACTCTAAAAACAATTACTTTAACCACAAAGATTCCACTATCATTTGGATTGGATTAAACTCGATTACATAATTGAAATGGAATGGGTTGAAATAATAATTAATAAACCAAACTGTAAGTTACAGATTAAGCGATAAGTACTTAGTCAAGCACCATTACTAAAATAAACGTCCGGTTTGATTAAAATATTTTACACAAACGTACGGGTGCGAATTTGCGCTCAGGTTTCAGTAAGCCCTCAGGTTTGAATACGGACATAGGTATGAACAAGCGCCTAGGTTTCAATAAGCACCAAAGTTTGAATAAGCGCTAAGTTCTAAATAAGCACACAGGTTTGAATAAGCGCTTAGTACATATTGTATGGGGAAAGAAAGGAATCCAAATGAATATCCATTGTCGAAAAGGGCTTTTCAACATTGTAACCTTTTAATGATAGTACAGAGAATAATATAGATATGTTGATTGACTGATTAATTGATCGATCAATCCTAAAGGATATATAACAATATAGCTACAGTAGAACCTAGCCCATAGAGTCGTTTGCTTTCCCCAGACACACTAATACTGGCATCAGGACTGAAGTGATAAATTTTGAAAAGCAAACTCGATGGATAACATTTATTTAAGATCTTCAAATCCGTAATGTTAATCGATCAATTCACAGTCTTGCCTTGGTTATTTATTAGGTTATGTTTATAAACTCGCAAAGGGTGTGTTATAGTTTCCTTTAGAAAATGTGAAAGTTTTCAGTAGAAAGAAAGGACACAAAAAGTCATCTTATCAAAAAGCTAGCCTGTATTCCCATTTTTGATAAATCATATCAAATGATTCTATCATTTATTATTTTGATCTTCTGATTGATTTACTAGTTAATAAGAAAACTAAGTTTTCCTCTATAAATCCAGGTTTGCACGAGTCAGACTGATAAGAGAACGGAATCAATCTTTTTATTATTTTTAGGATTCGACCGCTATAAGAAGTTAGTCATCAAAAATACCTCCAACATAAAGTACTCATCATTTTAGATAAGCATTGAGTTTGGATAAGAATTCTTTTCCAAGGCGTCAAACTCACCTGTTACAATATACTCTTTTCCGAGGTCAACTCTCCACCATGGGTTCACTTCTTCGTCGGTATGAGTGCATGATCCATCTTTCCAGTGGAAGTTATAGTTGCCATCTACAGCACGGCTAGGAAATCCATTGTGGGACACGCTAGATTGCTTAGCCGATTTTGATAGTGCAATGTCTACCAAAGGCAAGAGACAATGATATCATTGTGCCTAACATTGATTAAATAATTCTATGTTCAAAATGTAAATTGACAATACTTTCAAACGAGTTGTAGTGTCATGATAGTTTTTTAAGACAAGTAGTTTAGTCAAGGGAGCGTATAATGTAATGCATTAAAGGACTCGCAGTGGAGTGCTTTGATAATATGTTTACCGTAGATCTGTTGATGATACGTACACTGATATCTATAGACAAATAATCATATCTAAGAAGATTGTATCAAAGAATCCTTTAGGTGTATCTGCAAAGAGATTGTGTGTCTGGTTGTCTGTTGACCAAATTGAGACAACATTTCTTATATCGTATATATAAGCGCCTTTTCCTAATAATGGATAATTATTATTCATCCGTCCATCCTCCCCTTTCTGTTCCAGGTTACGTACGAACAGAAAGAGGATGGATGGATAATAATTATCCATTATTAGGAAAAGGCGCTTATATATACGCTTATATACACTTATGTACGCTTATATATTGCAGAATTAACTTCTAAAACTGGTATTTGTAACTAGTAACATAATTTGAAATGTTGTTACTCTTAATTCTTGCTAGGAATCCAAATGAAAAATTTAGGTAATGTATTTAAGGACTCGCAGTGGAGTGCTTCGATAATTTGTTTACCGTAGATCTGTTGATGATACGTATACTGATATCTATAGACAAATAATCATATCTAAGAAGATTGTATCAAAGCATCCTTTAGATGTATCTGCAAGGAGGTTGTGTGTCTGGTCATCTGTTGGCCAAACTGATTTCTTATTTTCCTTTCCTGGTCAGCTATAAAAAAGAACAGCGGTGAAGATCAAGAGCTCAGTTTAATCAGCAAAAGTAACTCGAAAAGCTGTCCTTGTAGAGGGGGTTACAACCGCCTAATTTGTGAGTATAGACTTGATGAAAATCTTTGTTAAAAAGTCAAGGCAAAGACATCACACGTGAATTCTAGAATTATCGAGATTGATTCCGTATCAAAGTACATTTGCATCAAGATTACAATTGTTTAAACTTAGACCACCTCCATTAAAATCTTCGTTCCAGGTGTTTATTTCTCACTTGTCCAGTCGTGATATAATCCTTAACATTATTTTGTAGTGTTCGTAAGAGAACGAAGGAGACATTGAAGTCAAACTATGGCTACATAATAAACTATAAAATTACAGCCTTAATGATACAGAAATTTAAATAGATGGCTAACGAAAAGCTAACCAAACCCTACAAGAGTTAACACTGCAAAAATGAGTTTTCTACTTGTCATACTCTATCGAGTGAGGGGGACATATAGGACATCAGTCAATATAGAGCGCCTGTAATGCAATAGGGGATCGGATTGGATTTGTAGGAAGTTGTGTTTAACATTAGATCTGTTCTCTAATGCTCTCTGATTTTTGCCATCTTTCAAGCCAGGTACCTCTTGACGGTCATAAAAAGTTGTCCTAAGAGTTAAATGAGCCCGGAAAATTGCTTTGGTGGGGGGGCTAAAACTACAAGTCGTGAAGCATTGATCTTGGATAGACGGTGGGTGTGCTCCCGGAGAAAGTCGGTCGCTTTATTTCTCGAAACGTCTATTATTACTAATTTCATATTGAAAACTTGCCTTTTTGAATAATTCTGTGAAATAGATGGACGGATGACAATCTTTCAATACTCAAAAGAAGACTACGCAATATTGAAATGCATTATCGCTAACTGTAGGCACACAGTTGAACTTTGGGGAATGGTTGGGAATAACTAAAACCATCTTTACCTACCCCATTTTAAGGTACTGACACCACTGATCTCAAAAAAGGACTGGGTCGAGCTTCACATTGTTTCCAACAGCGGTAAAGTGTTGTCACGAATACTAGCCCCCAGAAGTTAAAATAGCGCGGGAATGTACGCACTGTTACGTAACATTGTTTAGAAGCTTTCTTGATAGAGACTAAAACGGCGACTGACCTCGCTTTGAGACGGAAGATGCTCGATCCTGTGGCTTTTAGAGATTGATGGGTAACATTAATAGAAACATATGTCAGACATATGACACTCAAGATTGAATACTAAAGCGAGGCTAATCATAATGTGAACTTACCAGGAGAAAATTTAGCACATACTGTTGATAGCTCTTCTCGGGCAACATCAAACCTCTGTTGTGCTGTTTGATCGTAAAATGAGTGGCAATCGTCTAATCGCAACTTTGCATCAACTAAAAAAAATATCGACGAAAAGAAATCAATTCATGACATTATGTACATGCTTGTAGATAGAGGAAGATAACTGTGCTGTAACTAAATGCTTGAACCATAAATTGTTGTTGAAACAGGAAGAAAGATCTCTTTACATGCTTGTAAATCGAGATAGATAACTGTGTAGTAACTAAATGCTTAAACCATAAATTGTTGTTGAAAGAGGAGAGAGATCTCTATACACTCGATGCAATATACACTTTCACACACACTAAAGATCTCTTTACACTAAATTTACTTAGATAAGATCCTGTATGAGAAGATATACAGACCCCACTGTTACCTGTAGAAGCAAATCGCGAAGTTAATAGAAGGTGATAGTGTAGTGGAAGCGAAATGTGCAAGGATTTAATGAAGAGTTCGCAGTTAAGTCAAATAAGTTAAGTACTAGAAAAGGATAATATTGGATAATCCTTCAAACATTCTTGTAATCAATACCATCCTGTACCAACCAATATTTTAATTACACATTTAATCCGAGACACTTTTTTTATTTCGAAGTTAATCTAAAGAATATTGGCTCTCCCTACACTGTAACTCTCAAGAACTTAAGTCTTATTCGACAACCAAATTTAAGACGTCAACGAATTTAATAGAAATCCACCACTTAGAACGGAAGCATTAGAATTACATCCATTTATCAGACATCACTTGGCTATCTAGGACCTTAGTGCACTTGAAAGGGTAATGCCTTGGCTTGAAAAAAGAGGAGAGGAAGAAAAAAGAGAGGAGTCACAAAGTTTGAAATGGTCGATGTAATTGAGTGAATAGGAGAAAAAGAGAACATGATAAAGAAAACTTAGGAACTCGAGTCAGCAAAGTTAAGTAACTTTCTAAATGTAACTTTGAAATAAGAAATTTTATCAAAATTGAGAAAAGAGAAGTAATCATGAAACGTAAGAATACTTTTGCCATAATCCACATTAGGCTAATTGCCAAAGGAGACATTCTTGGGCAACGCACACTGAGAAACTATTTGTTCAACTGTTAATACAGTACTTAGTAGTTAAATACTTATAAAGTGCCCTTTTGTAAGACTTATTGGGCCCCTAACGAGTGTCACTTTCTACGGTTCTGGAATACATTTTGATGGTATAGGCTCCATACTATTAATGCTATTTTTCTAGTGGGCCTAGATTTACAAAACAGTTTAACTTCCTTATTGTAGTTTAGATAAACGCATTTACAGTTGTTTACAAATAATGTCTCAGATGTAATGAAAGCTGCAGTGAAGGTTTGAAATTCAGAGCAGCAGTGGCAGAGAGTAAAGCGGGGTGTCCGACAGTGTTGGGTGATGTCCTCTGATTTGTTTAACCCCTAAAGTGAAGTAACAATGAAAAAACTAAATGAAATGAGTGGAGTTGCAAATCGAGGAAGAGTAACTCCAGATATGCTGACGATAATTTATTTATTGCAGATTCTGAAGTTAAGCTGCAGACATGGGTAGAAAAACATGGGATTCAATGTATGACACCGAAATAAAATGAAGAATTGGAATAGAAAAGAGCGCGTTCAATAACATCAAATAACTTGCTACCAATCGGAAGTTATCGATTAGGTCTGGGAAAAGATTCATTAAGGGTTTAGTTTGGTCTAAGCTGCCCTATAGAT
>JAAAKL020005673.1:0-18968 GCA_010016065.2 Carybdea cf. marsupialis auct. non (Linnaeus, 1758)
ATGCTCTCTTTAGTAACCTCCAAACATCAAGTGGCGCAGTACTATACGCTTATTGTCTTGAGATCTTGTGACGTCGTCCCCTCCAGATTTACTCCTAATTTACTCCTGATTTACTCCTGATTTTGAAGTGCGGCAGTGCTATACGCTTACTCTCTACTATCCTGCAGTAAAAATATGATCAAGAGATTTAAATGCGAGAACGTTCGAGTTTTTGCTGTTATCACTCAGAACAAACCAGTTAGCAAAAGCACCAATTGATTGATAGATTGATTTATAGGATTCTTTGGTCATGTTAAAAAATGATGCAGAATATTCTTTGTCGTTTCCTCCCTTTCAAGTAAGAAAACTGAATAACTCGACCGAGCATTATCTTGCTACTAGCTACCTTTTTAAACAAACAGAGATCACCTGATTTGACAATTAAAGAGGATACATCCTGGACAGAAACATTTGTGGATCCTGGGACATTTTGCCTTACCCTAATTTGGCGGGGACTGGAAAGCGTACGATTTTCTTTAAGTAAATTAAGATCAGTCGACTTCCGAATATAACCATTTTGGTAGAGTAAAAACTGAGAACTTTTGTACGCTATTTTCTTTGCAGAGCTATTAGTTAGTGTCACAGAAATATTGAGGGGGCTACATTTTGAAATTGATGAAGTGGGAAAACGTCATCCACCATGATTTGGCTACGAAGAAAATGTTGAAAATCTGCTTCTCAGAAACGGCCTCTGATGCACATTCTGACCTAAATAAAAAGCTATTATGATCACACAGTACCCTAAAGAATGAGGGGCCTCAGCTCCCTAGTCCCCTACAATTACGCCACTGCTATGTCTCAGTCATGGGAGACACGTAAAATGCTAGAAAGATAGAGATGTGATTTCCTAGAATCTTTCTACATGCAGTGTTCTAGAAAGAGTTTTTAACCATAGATTACTATTTTAGAATGAAATTGGGGTTAGGGACAGGGGCGGGGAAGGTACAGAAGATTGGGGGCCCAAGTAGGCTGGGTTCAACTTTACTTTTTCATGTGGCACTAAGGTGCCTTTGATCATTGTGTGAAAAAGGGTATTTCGTGAGGTGTAATAATTGAACAATTTTAGCAGATGAAACAATTTCGTGATGAAATAATCCTTTGACCTAACGAAGTCTAAAACCCTTTTTTGAGTTATAGTGCACGAGCCAAGAAAGTGTGATTTGGAAAATCTTGGGGGGCATAGCCCCCTCTGCTTGTCCCTGCACTCATCGAAATTATGATTTCATCCGGCACCCCAGCTCCTGTAGGTATCCCCCAGATATCTACGTTTATCATTTAATAATTAGCGCCTGCACACTCAGATGGAGACACAAAAGGAAAACAAGTACCCTTGTCCATTTGCAACAAGTACCCTTGTCCATTTATTAATCGTCGCAGCTCCCCTTACTTCGTTAGTCTTGAGAAAACTCGTAAATCCCACTTATATCTCGCCCCCTAATGATAAGTCGGTAATTTCTATATCGATATCAAGTTCCTCTACTACAATATTAAATGGCATTTAAACAATTCCCTGCAATTGTTAACGGTAACTAAAATACCGATCCATAGAAATAAAATCTTCAACTTCCGGGCAGTATCAGGAGGTAAAAGTAGTTAAATGAAACTGCTGCTGTACTGAACCTTACTACCATACAGTGCTTGCGATATCAAGTTTTGGATTGATTTGGAATCAAGAGTTTTACTCCGGATTTTTCAGCTTTGATCAGGATTTACTTGATTTATGCCGGATTTAATTGGATTTATTAGAATTTTTCGGATTTATCAAGGATTCAACTGGATTTATAAGGATTTACTAGGATTTAGTGGATTAAACGGATTTTCTCGGATTTACTGGATTTTTTTTCCGGATTTTTTTTAAAGTGTACGGGATTTATTTGAGTGGTTTACCCCTCGATTTGAGTATGTTTTCATTCTTATGACACGTATAATAAGTAATATTTTTCCACCTTGGTCTATATGTTTACCAACTTTGTCCTATGTTCTAAAGCTACTTATGGGTTAATTACTTTCGTTGACTACCTGTAACTATGGAGTGACTATGGGGCAAGTTCTTAATTTAAGCATGTTTTTCTATGGATTTCGGGCCGTAAAAACCATTGTGGGTTACAACAGGAAATCTTATTTCAGCGATAGCTTTTATCAAACTAACACTTCTCATAAAACTAACAGTTTTTCTCACCCTAACTTTCATCATACTAACAACTTTCATCAAACTAACAGCTTTTAACAAACTAGCAACTTTCATAAAACTAACAACTTTCATCAAACTAACAACTTTTATCAAACTAACAGCTTTTATCAAACTAACAACTTTCACCAAACTACCAGCTTTTATCAAACTAACAACTTTCATAAAACTAACAACTTTCATCAAACTAACAGCTTTCATCAAACTAACAACTTTCATAAAACTAACAACTTTTATCAAACTTACAACTTTCATAGAACTAACAAATTTCGTCATACTAACAGCTTTTATCAAACTAACAACTTTCATAATACTAACAGCTTTTATCAAACTAACACTTTTCATCAAACTAACAGCTTTTATCAAACTGGCAGTTAGAAATGAATGAAATCCAAAATGGCAATTATGTACTCACCGTTGCAAAATAACCGTTCTAACTCCGTGCCAACTTAGTCACGGAAACAATTAAGTCAGTTAATAAACTGACACATGTTTTGCCTAACATGGTAAATATGATTGTGTAATGGATTTAAAATAACTTAGAGTCTTCATGTGTAAATTTCAAAACCATGGTTAACACTATGTTCACAACACAACATTTGGCTAACTTTTGTTTATAAACTTTTCGATATCTCTGAACTGAGCAATGATAAATGTATAATAGTTTATACAAACTAGAATAAAGTAATTGTAACAATTTAAGTATTAACAAAAACCCCCTCGAAACAAAATAATTGTATGTTATTTGAAAACATTTCTGTCTTACTTCACAGCTGGATACAAAGTGACACTAGATATTGCTGGTTGGAGATATCTACGATCACCAGCCCAGTTTTCCTCCTGCACGTAGCGATAGTAAATGTACTATAGCATCTTGCATTATGTGGAAATATGAGCCAGGCCATCCTATTTAATAGATACCATCACATCATCTGCACTTTCATCAAGTTTTAAGCATTACATTTTCATGCTTTGTGAATAAGTCTGAGCGAAACTTTTTTGCCATTTTCAGTTTATTGTTCACGTGGCATTCTCCCTCCATTTCATGCTTAATGATGCGTACTCGTCGTCACCCCGTGACCGCTCCATTGTTGAATATCATCAAAAGAGATTCTTTGAGGTCTCTCGGCAGCACATCTTTGGCCTTGAATGTTTTGTTTTTGCCTGCCCGGATGTAAATCTCAGCTTTCCTTTTCTGTCTCTATGATTGTTTTGTTTATCGCTCTTTTTTCATGGCTTTCTTCACCTTGTCCCAGACTAACTTGTTGGTTTTCTTTTCTTTCCATAATACGTTTAACGGCAGCTTCAGAACCTTAGTCTGGAATACAGCAAGTTTCTTTTCCACCATATTGACTAGCCTTCACACGTAAAGTGCTGGGTCAACTGAGTCAACTTGGACTTTTCTGAGGTCTGGTTAATTTTGCATTTCTGTAGGATTTTGGTCAGATCTTTCCAATCCTGGCAATAATGGTAGATGATGATATTCCAGTTCTTGTCGGACTTTTGTCGGAATCATGCTTTGCACTTCGTGTTTTACAACGGATCCTCTTCTCATCCCATGTACTTTGACCTCCACAGCTTGGTCATTCTGTTTTTTGCACTAATTCCCCTCTTATCATTACCTTGCTCATTTTTTAAAAACAAATTACATCGTAGATAAAAAAGATTGTTTGAGACAGTAGTACCACAATACAATAACATGATGCAGTACAATTCCTATGAAAAGAAAACGGACATAAACACTTGGACATAACATTCAATTGCGCAAACCTTACATTGACATCAATACTTTAAAGCAACTTGGTTTCCAAGAATGGTTTCCATTGCTCTAATTGCCCTCCCATCTCATACCGGTTCTCTTCTCAATCTCTCAGTAGTAGGAAAGCATCTGTCACATGGATGTTCTCGTTTGCATTGCTCTCCTATCACCCTCAGCATAATACCCAGTCTAATACACCTAGTCTTTGTGTAATCCAAGAACCCTGTTCAATTTTGAAAAGTTTCGCAATGTCTTGATCATATCCTATACTAGTGGTGTGTATTTCACTGGTACTCCACACATACATACTCCACACACACATGGAACCAGTTTATTTCTCTTTGTACTGTTTCGTAAACCTTTTCTAATTCTACAAATGCTACATGGAATGGCTTTTGTAGTTCCTGAAAATACTCCTTTGCTATTCTCCTGTAGACGATAGGTATACTTCCAAATCTTGTTGCAAAGACACGTTCAAGCATTACATGTGCTCTGATTGCAGAGAATGGTGAATCTGAATTGCTCTGGCGATTGCCCAGACATGGTGATCAAGTGATGACCCCAACTTTGCCTGGATTTCTGATGCTGACACCATACGGGCAGCCTCATCCGTAACAGAGTATCTTCCAAGGTTATTTATCTTTGTTTATCGACAATGTTGTTTATCTTTGCCTAATCTCTTACTACAGCGATGTAGTAACCATCTTTTCTCCTTCCACAGTCTCTGCATTGCGGTAAAGGACGTCGGTTGCCCAGTGCTTCACCATGGAAACAACAGCTTCCTTCCCTGCACGTTCTCACTTTAAACAATTCGCTTCATCTGCTTTTGAATATGTTCCGCTTCAGTTTGTCACAATCTGATTTTAAGGTCCCTGGACTTGCCAACCTTTTTGCAGCGAAAAGCTCTTGCCACACTGCCGTAAAATGGCTACCAGCTCTTGTCGCATTGTGAGTGTCTTAGACGTAACTTATTGGCCTGGAACGAGCTCAGAAGATTGATCGGAGTTATGTTCTTTAGAGTAGAGATCAGCGATATTTATACCGAACGATCGGCTTTGGCCAGTATCGACCAGTAACAGTCATTTATTGAGCATAGGTATCAGTATTGGTTCTGGTATCGGTATCAACATTTTGGATCGATACCAAAGGTGATACCATCTCTAACATTTAATGCAACTGTCATAAAGAGATTACCTATAGGCTTGTGAAATTAACATTACGCATCCCTTTACCTCAATTACTAGGCCTAGTGCAAAAATTCACAAGGCCACTTGACTTCATTAGTCAAATATGATTTTCAAATCCAATCATTTGGAATCATCACTGAGAATTTCATAATTGCTGAATTACTAACATGTCCTTATAAGATCTTTACTGATAACATAAGTGTCACACAGGGCTATAACCACGGAGAGCAAAATACTGTTGAATTTCTTTCCACGAGATACCACACTGTATTAAAATAGATAGTTGTATAAAAGCAGAGACAGTATCTGTTATTGTAAACTTGTTGAAGATTGTATTTTCCCTTTGGCTTTTACTCTATCCCTTTCGTAACCAATGAGCATTGCCAAGACAAAATAACTTCTTTTGGGGTATGGAAGGGAGCTAGGAATATTCTTACATAATTTCTCTTCTATAGTGGTACGTCTCTTTACCAGATTCTTGTAAATACACGCGCAGGGGTCAGACATAATAAAGATAAAAAGACTGAAGCACAATTGAATCTTTTTTTTTGATGAATCTTTTGCATGACAAAAAAGACTACAAAAAGACTACAAAAAGAGGTAACACGTGTACAAATAGCTTTTTAATAGGAACCAGTTTCCAGCCCTATTAATGCCTAGATTTCTAGGTAGGTGAGATATCGCAGCCGTTGGAAGTCTGATCTAGTAACTAAGAGGTGTATAGGTCAAGTTAGCGGTCGAGCGTCAGCTTGAAAAGTCACTCAAAAAACCCAGCAGGAAAACGGGTACCTGACACTCACATGTGCGCCATTCTTCTTAAACTACACAGGGTAGCTTACTGCTTATGTAATCTAGGGCAACATGAAACTTGCCTTTCCAAATGCTAGATAATTTCCGTCATCTCCTTTTTATCGTTTCGTCCGAGATCCCCTTTCCCTAGAACATGCACCTCAAATTATATCAGCATATAGCAGCTTATAGTATTGCATCCTTTCATAAAGCAGGTAAGCAATGAAGACAAAACCAAGTAAAAAATTTCATTAGCTCGTTTTTGCAAGTTTTAATGCACATATTCAACTTCCTCAAAGTGCACTTTTGATTTTGTTTCCCAGTGCATACATTGTACTAAAAGTTGTATCACTTCTACACAGTGTCTGTGTATTTCAGAGCTCCCATTATCTTTTTATCGTAGACTCTATTAAACCTTGCCTCATTGTGTATGAAGCATAGACAAAGTTACTTTTTTTATTCGTAGATGACCTTTTGAAGCTAAATTCTGACCCCGACTTTTTCTTTCCGAGATGTTACTGCTGATGCATGTCACCTACATTTCTTCTTTATGTGATAGTTTATTCTTTCTCTGATTAAACACAAAATGAGGCTTATAACATCCCTTTCTTGGCCTATCAGTATGCATCTAGTGTTTAGGGGGTAATAAGTCTGAAAAGCCTCACTCAGCCTCACTCAGCGGTATGATACACTAGTTGGGCAATCGAGCTCACAATTTTCATCGACTACCTGCCAGAGACGCACTGGAGTCCACTGGATTCTGAATCCGCTGTCGTGACTATTCTTTCACTCCGGTTCAAGAATACTTTTTCATAAGTGAGCTCATCATAGGTAGCTTTTCTCCATCTCGTAGTATATTACGAATAAAGAAAAGATGTTTGTACACTGCAATAGAGGGAGGATATGCAGCAGTGCTGGAGTGTAGAGCTGCCTATAAGAGATGGCTGAAGGAATCGCAGATTGAGGTGTGACAACCATGCGAAACTACTACTACCCACAAATTATTATCCAAGGGTGTAAATTCCTAGAACGAGAGTACGACAGGTCCGGTTTATGAGTGAACATAATTAAGACAGAGTTTTAGCAGTAAAACAAACTTTCTTTCAGATTTCAAATACGCAGAAAGGTGTTATTATCAATATAAACCATAGAGCAACATAAACTTGAAAGTATTCACAGAATGCACCTGATGCAATCCTGTAACCGCCAGCATTTTCTGGTATTTCTGGCGACGTATTAATAACATAAAGCCAATTGAAAAGCTAGCACGACTCTGGTGTTTCTCTTACAAAAATGTTATTGCTTAGAACAGAAATATCCACATGCGACTTAAGTATCTTTACGCCATGCTTTCAGGTGTTTTGACCCTAAACCAAGGCTGCCAGCTTCTCCATCAGATCAGGGTATCTTATGAAGTTTTCCACGATTTGTTGCTCCCACGCTATTCTGCCCAACAGAACAAAACTTCTTTCTTTAGTTTTAAATTTTTTCAAAATATCATATTATATCTTCTACTGCAATAACTTTAAGGGATTTAATCTAGTATTCACTCATTTAAGAAGATCCTATTCATTATTTTCCTAGAAATCGTTAAATTGAAATGAGACAAGTACAGTGAGTTTGTTCGCAGCAGTTACAGCTGCACGTCAGTCTCTAAGAAGGATTCAGCTGTGAAACAAGATCGAAAGACCGATTCGTACATATTCGTACTCTCCTTTGTGTAACAGTCAATAATTATAATAGTTTTAATGACGTGGGCAGTACAGCGTTCCAGCGTTCCAGCGTTCCAGGCGTGCGTTAAAATTCGTGCAAGATTTGAAGACGTAAAGGTCAAAGTATTCTTTAATACGTAAAGCCTCGTTGAAATGATTACCAGCTATTCTAGAGGTATTGGTCAAATGTTGAACAGAAATAGGAGTGGCACCTACCCCTGCAAAAAGGGTGCTGGAAGGTTAAGGAAAGTAAAGCAATTATGTTGTCTGCTACTATGAGCAAACATCTTTTATTCTTCATCATCATCATCTTCATCACTATCATCATCAACATCACCATCATCACCACCATCATCATCATCATCATCATAACTATCATCACCACCATCATCATTATCATAATCTCCTTCTATTATTTAAAGAAACTATCTCTGTTACTGGGCAACCTCCATTAAAGTATTTCCAGCAGTTCTCACGCTGTGTTACGATATGGGAAAGAGGAAGCTTCTCACGTAATCAGTGCTGATGGCCTGGTGGTCTTTTCGCTCTTTTTATAAAATAAATATAAACCAGTTAGATAACTTCAAGCTCGCCAATTATGACATTTGGATTTATTGTACTTTTCATGGCATAAACAGAATACTTTAAATCGTTAGCAAATTCAGGGAAACACACTCAGTTGTTAAAACGTGATGGCTTCATATTGGTACAAGGCTCAATCACTGAAGTATTGACATTCTGATTTTATCCGGCTTCAAAACAGAAATACAATACTTGCTCTCGGCAACGTCCGAGGTTGTTTACAAAATTTCTCACTGCTTTTGGTAAATTTCTGTTGCAAAATCACTTAAGGAGCCTTAGGCAACTCCGCATTTCACATCGCAACGACTTCATGTACAGCCAATCCATTCAAAATCATGCATTTACAACTACACCGCTTTGTATATTAATCTAATCTTAAACCTAATTATGGGATGAAATATTTATTAATTGGGTAATGACTTTCTATGGGGACTGAATGATCTTTAATAATTCTATATAATCATAAGTCATGTTAGAGAGGGATGCGTCCTTTTGCATATTTTCATCATATGATTTATCATCGGTCTGCCAGTCTAGTATTTATAACGGTATTAAGAGATTTTGCACATGAGGTACTATGAGATTATTTTCACAACACGACTTACCCATCGTTAAGAAACCATGTAAACGTTTACGTCAACCAATTAACTTCCAATGCCGATAGCGAATACACATTCAACGTAAATAATTAGAGTTTAACAGAGAGGCTTATTGGCACAAACTCCGTCTTGTGATTGGGGAAAAGGAGATCTAGAAAGTAGAGAGACAGTCAAGGATGAAAAGGTAAAAGTCGCTTAAAAATCATTATTTTCATTACATGTTTTACTTCTGTCCCCCTTTTCATTTTACCCAATGGCCAGGTTTTCTAATGCTGGAGACATTTCTGTGATAAGCCTGTCTGAACCACACGCCTTACTGACTGTCCATTCTTGAGGTCAGATTTAACATCTGACTGTAGGATTTGGGTAAAAAACTAAGATCGATTTATTGCCCCACATTAAATGTAAGTGGAAACTATAACTGAACGATAGCAAATTTTGAAGGTGATACTAATTTGTTGTACGATACGAGAGAAGTAATAAAACCCATAAAGGTTACTCACCCAGACTGATGCTCTTACTAGCCAACTTGGACGATACATGGATCAAATTTCCAAAATGATACTTTGCAAAAGCGTTCCAGTTTAAATAAGCGAAAAATTTTAAAAGGGTCTGCTCATGTACCGCGTATTTAGTAAGAATTAGGTCCCAGGATGGGAACAAGGAAAAGCACATTGCCCCTACTAGAACGATGAGTATCTCAACCTTTTAGCTCTTGCAGGTCCTTTCTAGGACCTTGGCCTGGGATAATTACCTTTCATATTCCTCTGTTAATGGTGCTGTGATTACCAAATGCTAAGCAACTTACCCCAAAGCCTAATACAGTAGTTGTTAGTGTGTCTGAAATTTTGCCTGTATCACATGATTACTTGTCAAATTTAAAGAACGGAAAGATACAAATTTTGTGACCACGGTAGAAAAAAGTGAATCAATAGATACTTTCGTTATTTGAGAATAATAAGAGAATCTTAGAATTTTTAGTTATATTATTTGGCATTGAGATACCAAAGATGATTGATTCATGCAAATACCACAACTACTACAAAGCAAGGTCCTCTTTTCAGTTTTAGAACAATCTCATTTTGAAAGCTTAAAATTCATTACTTGTTACTAGAGTACTAGGAAGAAGGAGAGTTCTACCACATGAATTTTAAGGAGCAAGAGGTAGTTCGGATAGTTGCAGGCTTAATGGCATGAGAAGCAGGTGGTCGCAAGTTGCAAGAGGTATGACCTGGCAGCGATGCAGTTCTGGTATGTTTTAGGTATGGACGAGCTTGGCAGCGCAATACCGAAGAGATGCAGTAAAACTCAAGCATATGTCTATTTTTCTTCATTAGAATCTACTACTACTACTGCTACTACTGCTAGGGGCGTTGGGGCATCCAGAATGAGGGTTTGTGATTACTGATGAGGTGGTTGCACCAGGTGAAGTATCGGATTGGTGTCCAAATTTGGCTTTCCCTACGCATGATAGCATTTGTGATGGGGTCAATGCATGGTGTGTAATAGGTGATACGAAACATAGAGGGTTGTGATAAGGGTCTTCTTATAAATGTTAGGCTGGTGATGGTGCGATCGAAAATCCTCTTTGTCCGCATTTGGAATCCGGTCACTGTCCTCGCATATGATACTTCATTTGGTGTGTTGGCGGCTTCTGTGAAGAGGATGAAAGTATCCGATCGAAATCTAGTGTTTACTTTATTACTTTGCCGTCATGCTTCGTTTAATATTTTTAGCCTGTGTTTTCATATTTACAAGTAGAGTCAGATTTACACCCGGATTATCTATTGCTACAATTTTAAGTTTAGATACATATGTAAGAAGATGTTTAACCGCATCTGCGAATGCTACGCTAGGCATCTTACTGCCTGTTACGCACAAAAAAGAACTCGCAAAGCATTGCAGCTTGAAGACATTGAGGGCCTGTGTAGTGTTCCCCGAACTGCTTAGGGATAGATTTTTACACCATCTTGCAGTCGTCTGAAAGCACAAAAAAATCCGCATCGACATGAGTTTTCTCAAATACTGGGATTGGTGTGGTGCTAACAGTTTTCTATCATGCGCAGCCTTGTATTTTACTACAACCGACCTTCATTTGTATTAACTGAATATTTGACGTTTCGAAATTACTTTGGCTCCATTTTCAAGAATGAACACAGAGTTAGAAGTCAATCGTGTAACAATGGATATCGCTGACATTTGCATTTCAATAGTTACTTAAAAACTTTCTCCTGTAACCAGTATACGATAACAGATATTTTTCAGTTTGTGGATGATATGCAAAACACGATCATCTAGGGCGGGGAGGTACTAGTTTTCTACGATGTGGCCGCCTTATTTACATGTATCCCTTCAAAAGACGATTCTGAGACTAGTTGACAAAGTTTCAGGGATGATTGGTTCAACGATACCAATGACCTGAACTTAGACAAAAATGAACTAACTGATCTTCTGAAGGCAGCTACTCAAAATCAGACTTCTCCATTTTAAGGACGCTTTGTAGGAACAGGTTACTAGAGTTGCTGTGGGATACCCACAAGGCCTATAACTAGCTTGCATCTTCATGTGCTCCACCAAAGAAACACTTCAAGGGCGCGACCAAATTCCTCCATTTCATCGTAGATGCGAAGATTACTCCCTTCTTCCCTATGTTCTCTCCATCAACCATCCATTAACATGATGATGCAGTTAGAGTAGAATGTCGTACTCTCTTTCTTAGTTGTTAGATTGCTCAATAGAGCTCCTAGAATTGAGGTCCAAGATTATCTTAAGCCCAACAATAAGAGCCTATTATAACACTATCAGAGTTACGTGAATAATTGATACAAACGGGACTTTACTACCTACAATCTTTGATCGAGCATATCAACTGTCATTGAATTGATTGCATTTCGGGGAAGAATCCAAATACCTCAGTGGGGCATATTTTTTGTAACTCAAGTACTAAAAGAATATGATGGACGCAGTTATGAAGGATTCTTCTTAGTTTAAGAATGTGAGGGCAGCAAACCACGCCCCAATATCATAACATACACCTGACAGACCATCATTCCTCTTAGAGATCATGTATCGGTCATACTGTTCAGTAACGCCTTAAACGAACTTAACATGGATGTCTATACAGATCAGTCTGGACGGAGAGGAGACACTGCCAAGTATTTTTTGTACTAACGATCTTAGCATGAAAGTTAAGAGAATGGAAAGTAAATGATTATTGTTCTGAGGTGTAAGTTGAAGAGAGGCTCTAGAAAGGTCCGGGTATCAGTCTTGTTCCCATAATCCATGGAACAATATCGATTGCTTGAAGCAATGAGGTAAAGAGATGCTTTAACAAACAATATCTCCATAAAAAGGGGACACACAGACCGTGGAAGCATCAGAGTACATCACATCGAGACTAAAGGAAGGATTAGGATTTTTTTACTTACAAGTTACAAATCAAAAAGATAAAGACGACGATGGAGCGAGACCAATTATCAACGTAAACCTGTTTTCTGAAGGTAGTGATAGTACCACAGAACCAGTATCAACCAACACCGACTACAGTATTGATGAGGGCATCATGGATGCTACCGAAGAATATCACCTTCAAGCCACCTTCAGCATCTTTGATGTTCACTTGCGCCTCTATAATTACCATTCATACCTCACCGACTGGTCCCTTTTAACAGAAATGGATTGGTCTTTCCCCTTTACGCTGGCACACCCGACTGTTGGTATCGCTACTTCGATCAAAGTGACATAGAGACAATCACCACACTATACAACTTCTTCCGCACCCAATACCAAAAAGTCGAGTATGCGGAGTTCAACACTCCATCCACTTTCATCCTCTTCAAAGAAGCCGCCAGCACACCCAATGAAGTATCATATGTGAGGACAGTGACCGGATTCTAAATGCGGACAAAGAGGATCTTCGGTCGCACCATCACCAGCCTAACACTTATAAGAAGATCCTTATCACAACCCTCTATATTTCGTATCACCTATTACACCCTACGCACTGACCCCATCACAAATGCTATCAACGCGGGAAAGTCACATTTGGACACCAATGCAATTATGATGAAGGAAAAATATATAAATGCTCCATCTTCAATAGCATCGTCATCTTTTTTGAGTTTTACTGCATCTCTTCAGTATTGCGATGCCACGCTCATCTTTACCTAAAACATACCAGAACTGCGTTGCTGCCAGGTCATACCTCTGGCGTTGCAACCTGCGACCACCTGCTTTTCATGTCATTAAACATGCAACTAACTGACATGCCCCTTGCTCCTTAAAATACCTGTGGTAGAACTCTCCTTTTTCCTACTGCTTACTAGACATGTCTTTTTTACAATGATTCCATGGTCTCTTCAAAAACTTATCAATGATACAATTTACCCATAGAGTTATTGCAAATATACAAACGTATCCTGGTGATTTGTATGTATTATAGAATAGTTGTATTTCAATTTATCTGCGTATTAGCTGCTACCGGCTGGCCAGATCTTCACCAGCAGGTTCGTGGTTACTCGCCATCAATGCTCTCTACCGGCAGCATCTCGTGCTTAGACAGTGTACTTCCTACCCGTCCCCTATTTAGCAGTAGTCATTCACTTCTTCTGACAGATCAAGTTATATAGTGCAAATTCAACGCTTAAAGTATGAGTACCAAAGTTACTTACTGATATATATTTAGAAAATCGTATATCACGAAAAGGAGAGATTGAGCTGAATCACACTTCAGTCATAAACAAGGGAATTCCCCATGACATTATACCCGCTTTTTTTATAAGAAACTTTTTTATAAGAAACTAGTACTACGACCGACAAAACGCTAAGAAACTTTAAGTACTATATCAAATCAAAAAGAATGAATTACGAAACTATGGTGAATCACTAAAATGGAAAAGAATGGGACATTTTGAATATTTGACTCACGTCAGACAAATATATCACAAGCACATTTTAATGTATGTCCAAACTCGCAAGTTGAGTATCCAAAATACGTAGAAATTCCTGCTTTCCTGTCAGGCGGATCTTACAGTGGACCAAAACACATTTCCCTGCCAGTCAGTCTACTTTTAGTGTCATGTGTGAATGCGGAGGAGGTATTTAACCCTGCTGAACTATGTAAGATGGACAATTCAATTAAGGAACTGTTAAGAGACTTTTAGAAATACAATAGGGCGAGCAATTAAGAAACTTCTGGTACTAGGAGGCCTTCTCGGGTTTCTTATTTTAAAAAAGCGTGTATTCCGTTTAAGTGTGATCTGTGAAACGAAACTGATTACGCTCGTCGCTTTATATAATTTGTCAACAGTAATTTGCCCAGCTATTACCATTTTAAGATTCCATGAAGTAATGGTTGTTAATAAATGTTTGATATATAAACAAGGGAATTTCTACTGTAAAATAAGTCAAACCATTTGGGCTTAGAGAACAGACGAGGCATTCGGCCCGCATAGTCTATCAAGCCATTTGGGCACATACTTCGATCTAGCCACTTGGGGCTTTAGGGTAAGTTGGTTACCGTATATCCATAATTAGGAAACGTGTTAGATATCGAATAGAATACTCGTTCTTATTAAAGAGAAATAAGGCAATTGCGAATAGCAAACTAGAGTGTTCAGATGGAACAATTTAAGAAGTAAGTTTATAGTAGAATCACCTGCAGGAGAATTTGTCTCTATCAGCGAAGCGAATCGTAAGTCGGATTTACATGATAAATATTACACGAAGTCGATTTATTAAGCGAAATCGCACCTCAGTTTGTTAGTTTACGAGCAATATATTTAGACTTATTATATTTTATAACAGTAGAACTGTAATGCACACATTTGTAAGCACTTACATGCGAGTTGACATTGTTGTATATATTTACATCTCTTTGAATAGAAGAATAATTGTTTAGTTGGAAGTTGATAAATATCAATTATTGATTATGTTTGCAGTCCTCTTATTAAATCGCCTAAAGTGTTGACTACGCTTGATAAGCGATCAAGGTTTTGCAACATCCCCAGTGGATTTCATACTCTATTGCTTTATCAATACATGTCAAAATATAAAGAACATAGATGATGAAAAGATTCGTGTTGATGTCAGTAGATAACAAATACTAACCTAATCTTAATATTTAATACTAAATACTATAATATTCTTGTTGTTACTAATCAGTGTAGTCTACGTTGTATACATCATGCCGAGATTGAGTGACAGTCGCTCCTGAAGGATTATGCAATATTATTATGAAAAGAGAGAGACCTCGGTCGACACGAGAGAGTTGTTCTGTATTACTACACAATAAAGACGTACTGGTTACCCTTGTAGTTAAATGGAGTATTCTTTTCATGTGTCACTTCTTTAATCATTGTTGTTCCCTGTTAAATGGAGAACTAGCCGGGTCAGGGAATGACATTTGGCGCCCAACAAACTTACCTCTGGTTTTGGATCACATGGATTTACTTCATCCACCGTCGTCCCAAGTCATCTTCGTCGCAAGCGTTCCTTCTGTACACTTTTCTATGTAAGCTCCCTACATCCACTACTTGCCAGTTTACACGTCCGGGAGGAGTAGCAGATTGGTAGCTATGAATATTGTTTTGTTTGCACTGTTCCTCTATGATCAATTCTGTTACTGGTTGTTCTAAATTTCAGGCTCATACGACCGATATTTCTCAATCCATGTTTTGGCCTCGTTATCAGTCTGCGACCGGCCTGTTCTGATGTCTGCTCATGTTTATCGTTTATGCTAATTTATGCGACAATAGCTTCGATGATTGGTTAGGATTTCCTTGGCGAATTCCTATTGGTGAAGACCTGCGTTGTCTCTGAAGTTAATTTGTTGACTGTCTGTTTCCACGAAAAAGTTCCCATAATGGCTGAAACACTTGAACTTGCGGTTGACCACAAGCTAGTCAATCTGGACCTTGCTAATCTTTATGGGTTAGCAGATCGCTTATCTCTTGAACATAGCTTGTGGCAAGGCAAATCAAAGCTGACTGTTTTGAAAGCTATTAGAAAGTATTTGGCTAACCACGATGATGATGAAGAAGAAATTCGAGTAGCGTTGTTTTCCGAAGTCAGTCACATCATCGATAATGTGAGCCAACGACCTCCGTCTACCGTACCTGGAGCACCCACAGACAATATATCCCTTCCCAAGCCCTTTTCTTCCACCGAGTCAGACACTTTGCTTTCCCCTACCCCTCATCTCACTTCCGAAACTAGCATTTTCCGTCGGGAATTCAAAATTGCTGGGCAGATAGGGCATCCAGATCAAAAAGATAAACTCTCGTATATCGGGTTAATGCGCCAAATAAATGATGCGGAGGAGAAGCATTATACCGAATCGGAAATTGTTTCATCGGTTCTCCGATCAATGATTCCGGGTCTTCAACTTCGAGCATATTTAGAGGCCACCCCTGATATCCCGTTGAAACGTCTCCGTAAAATTTTACGCGCCCATTATTTGGAGAAATCGGCCACTGAGCTCTACCAACAACTTACCAACCTGACCCAGTATCCAGGGGAAGACCCATTATCTTTCCTGCTCCGAGCATTTGAGCTACGCTCGAAAGTCTGCTTAGCCTCAAAGGAGGAGGGGTCATTGCAATATGACGAGACTTTGGTTAAGGGGTTGACCGCTCATAGCATTGAGACTGGATTGTCAGCTGAATATGAAAGCATCCGTATCCAGATAAGACCCTTCTTGCAACAATTGGACATCAGCGATGTTGACCTGATAACCCAGATGCGAAACATCATGGTTGCAGAATCGAATCGTAAGAGTAAGTTAGCAGCTGCACAGACAGGGGGGCATAGTGCCCCATCTAAGGGCCATTCCCCAGGTCGACAACAAGTGCATACAAAGACAGTACAAGCTGTTGAAACCCCACCCGACTTACTCCAAACTCTCCAAACCCTTCAAACACAAATTTCATCCCTTACAAGCCTCCACTCCGACCTTGCCCAACTAAGAAGTGAGGTAAATGAACTACGAGCCAAACAATCCCACCCCCAAACAGCTGCCCCTCCAAAGAATTCAAGACGATGCCCTCGGTGCATTGCTACTAATGCCACTTCGTGCAATCACTGCCATAATTGTAGTGGAGCTAACCACTTTGCTAAGGACTGCCGGCTGAATAAGTCAAACTAGACAGGGTTACCACGGAGGGACAGATGGTAGCCCACGAAAACGTTGTGTCCCACTCTTGTAATCATTGCCTTGCTGTAGAGTCATCACAGAACTTTTTCTTGTGTCCACATTGCGAAATGGTGGTATACTGTAGTTTGGAATGTCAGCACCAACAGTGGCCACAGCACCAGTACCTATGTCAAGAAATTAGTGGAAATACTCAGTCCGATACTCAACGGGCAGGTAACTACATTAGCCATGTTTCTTCGACTATCAAGGCAAAACTAGTAAAGTTAGTGGGTTCCAAGTGCCAAGTACAGTGTACCTTGAATGATATCCATGTCACTGGCTTATACGATACTGGGGCACAGATCTGTTTGATTTCCAGGGACTGGTTAGAGAACCACCTTCCAGCGATCAAAGTGCAACCAATCAGTAATATTCTTGATGACCATGAATTATTGGTGAAATCTGCTAATGATCATGATATCCCATTTCTTGGTTATGTTGATCTAGATTTCAAATTGTCAACGTGGCGAGATCAAACTCTAGTTGTCCCTTTCTTGGTTACACCAGACCACATCCTCAACCCCATCATAGGATACAATGTCATTGCTGAAATAAGTAATCACCCAGAACAGTATGGTATTGACCATAAAGACATTGCAAGTGAACTATGCCGCTCATTACCTACTGTTTCACATGTTGAGTCCCTCGTAAATATTTTACGGACAGAAATAAATACAGACTTGTGTAGTATAAAGACTGGTAAACAGGGTCTCAAGATCCCACCCAATAGTAATGCTCTAATTAAGTGCTATGCCCGTACTGGTATTATTGACAAAACCTGCCCGGTCATCTTTGAGCCAGATCCTAAGGAGGGATGGCCACATGGACTTGAAATATCTGACTCCTTGCTATACATAAAGGAAGGATATAATCCTCATGTTGACATCCCAGTGATGAATACATCTGATGTATCTGTTTACCTCCCTGGACGCACCCCTCTTGGCACTTTACAGTTGGTCACGTCTGTAACACCTTTAGAAGTCAAGCTTGCAGAGAAGCCAGTGTCAGTCTCCTCGATAACATCAGAAACAGGACCAACCTCTACTAAGCCACGAAACTCTTCAGACAAGTACCTTCCAGCAGTCGACATTGGTCATCTCGATACAATAAAGCAAGAAAAAGTTAGACAAATGCTCCTGGATGAATGTGAGACTTTTGCTAAAACTGATGAAGATATTGGCTGTGTACCAGGTGTCCAAATGAAAATAAGCCTATCTGATACCCGACCAGTACAAAAAAGGTATAATAGTCTGCACCGACCCTTGTACCCAGAAGTCAAAGCCTATATTCAAGATTTGTTAAATCGAAGTTTTATCACCAAGTCTACATCCGCTTATTCGTCCCCAATAGTCGCTGTGCGAAAAAAATCTGGTGAACTCCGCCTTTGTTGTGACTTTCGTGAACTAAATCGCAGGACCATCCCTGACAGTCATCCTCTTCCCCGAATCCAAGATTCCCTGGATGCACTTTGTGGCAAGTCGTGGTTTAGTCTCCTTGATCAAGGAAGTGCATACCATCAAGCCTTCATCCACCCCTCGAGTCGTCACCTCACAGCATTTTGCACACCTTGGGGCCTCTATGAGTGGGTACGTATCCCCTTTGGCTTAATGAATGCCCCAGCACAATTCCAGCGATTCATGGAGAGTTGTCTTGAGGGCATGAGAGATGACTTTGCCTTACCCTACTTGGACGATTTACTTGTCTTCTCTGACAACTTTGATGATCATGTTGAACATCTCCGTAAAGTTTTCCAGCGTCTCCGTTCCCACGGCATTAAACTCAAGGCTCGAAAGTGTGAGATCTTTAAGCATGAAGTTAAGTATCTTGGTCGCATCCTCACACCTTACGGCTACAAGATGGACCCTGAGAATATTACTGCTGTCACAGAACTTGCCTCAACCCCCCCAGAAACAGTTGGTGAC